>JARFIX010000085.1:600000-842243 GCA_036346125.1 Lycocerus yunnanus
TTAACAACAATATTATAGAAACTTAATTATATTATAAAATTATTAATTACTTTTACTTTTTTACTGACAGATGCAATAATTACTTTCGAGTTAATTTCAGTTTAATAATATTATAAAATAAATTGTTTTGTTTAATTTTCATTTTTCTACTTTCTTGAAATTTAAAAAATTACGAAATTTATAAACGCGAATCAGGAATTAAATCTTTTGAGTAATTATGTAATTAGACATAAAACAAAATGTGTAATTATTAACACTTAATTTGCGATAGCACAACACCGCAAACTGATATTTAATTACCGGAAATATTAAACTGCAAAATCTACATTCTAATCATATATGTAAGTATGTATACTACACCTCGGAGATTTCTATGCGTGAAAAGGTAATTTTATTTGAATCGGTGTTAAAACACTTATTGTACTACATTGAGACTGAACTATTTTTTACTTTTCTTTATGCTAATTAATAACTCGACGAATATTTCGGATTCCTCGGTCGCATTTCTCCTCGGCACTCAGGCTGAGTATGGAAAAACTACAATTGTACTTCACTATTATCTACAAATTTTGCGGAAATGTTTTGGCATTTATACCACACGACTCCATATACCGGGTTTGGAAATTATCGGAAATTTCGACCCAAAGGCCAAAATTAAAAAATGAGATCTTTTTGACTTACAATCAAAAATATTTTTAAAAACGAGAAGAGGAATCAACCACAAAAATATGTAATTTTGGTCATGGCATCGAAATGTCTTCGCGTCGAAACGGCGACATCGAAAGGGCGGGGTGGAAACGTCCCAATCCGATGGTAAAAAATAAGCAAAGTAAACAAAAACGACCCGACAAATATGTAAACAGATTTAAAATATTTGCATAATAATAACAAAATTAAGTGATATACCCAGAATAGCGCAATTCTGCAAGTAAACGCATATCGTGTATGTCACGGAGCTGTGTGTCCCCTATGTGAGTGATTCCCTATATTAAACATATAGTTAAAATAAGAATCCAGTAAAAATTTGCACTAGAAATATGACCTTGCAACATAATTGGTTAAAATGTATGCAAGTTTGCACTGCTGAAATTACATTAGTGATGTCATAATCACAAATCAAATATTAACAAATTAAAATTTTCGATTTTTCCAATTTCATTCTAATGCCCGATTTCTTCATCTAGAGATATTTCTTAGATAATCTATCTATTAGATAAATTAACAAAGTAACCAATCAGACAGCAGCAAAACAAAACAATCAGAAATATGATTGGCTACTTCGTTAATTTATCTCTAGGGGAAGAAATTGGGCATAATCATACATTTTGTAGTAGGTTTTTAAAAAGTAAATCCGAAAATTTAACATTCGTCTTAATTTTTTGACGTTACCTGTGTGAATCTTCCTTTGCGTCAGAAGCGCCCTGCAAATTCTTACTGCACTCTTATTTCAAATGGAAAATCGACACAGATTTAAAAACTTGTTATTTGTTTTAAACCGGGACAGCGCGTACGCAGTCCCGACTACCAAAAATTACGCGCCCGAGTTATCCACATTAGGGATAATCGCAGGGGTCAGCCCAAACGTAGTGCAATGGATAGCTATTTACGAGCGATACTAAACCGTAACGCCATCTACATATTTATGTGCAAGTTAAAATTAAAATTTTTGATTTTTTAAAGTTGATATTATAAATACAAATTAATGTACTTGGTGGTGCCTTTTTCTTACAAAAGTACCAAACAGCGGAAGAAAAACAAGAACAAGAAGATACTGACGGTTTTCTATTATGTGTGCTGGGTGTCACAATCATTGCCCACCCGTTGAAATGTAAACCTGTAAATTATTACAAAATCGAAAACAAGAAAAATATTTTTAAAAATTGCCAAATAATATAACAAGTCAAAAAGAAACAAATTTCAAAAATCAAAAGTAGAAAACAAGATTTCAGATTTTAGGGGGGGGTCTTGCATACCCCCAGCCATACTCAATACCCAAAACACAGTAATAGGTAAATTTGAGAACTTATAGTTGTCAGTATCCAGTGTTCAATTAAAAAAAAGCTCTTTAGAACACCATAAAATGCAAGATAGTAACCAAGAATTTAAAGGGGGTAGAGTTTGTTATGTCATCGTTCTCAAGCATAAAGTTTCTACATAATTTGTAAACATTTAATGATTATTTTTAGTCACCATTGCGATAAAATCATTGAAAAAGGAAATTTTCATAACTTTGAAAAACTTGCCAAGTGAATGTTCTATGGAAGGACTAGAGCCCCCCCCCCCAACATAGTTTAGTCAGAAAGCGAATTAAAATTATTTGAATATAGAAATTCTAAAATAATAAATTATTTTCTATTAATTAAATTTATAACTACCCCCCTCCCCTATTTACATATGATCAATTTTTATATGTTAAAATAAGGTTTTTTCCTATTTTCCCCCTTGAGTTGATGCTAGATCCGCCACTGGCAAGTATGATTTTGATTTAAAGTTCTCAAGTTAAACTGTATAATGCAAAAATCTTACTAGGATGCGGTCACCCATCCAGGTGCGAGCCACCTTGCCTGACGGCCAGCAATCTTGAACGGGTATTGCATTACGATTCGTCGCTGCTCTAGATATTCTTACTTATTTATAATGATTTCTTGTTGATATTATCATTTCTTTATATTAGTAATTATATTAATTCAATTAGAAATTGAAAATTTTTCATTAGTAAAATAATTGAGAAAGTGTAAGGCTCAGTGATGTCTTACAAAAGTACAGGGTGTCCCATTTTGAAATTTTATAATAGACACAATTAGCGACACGAAAAGATAGCTAATATTTAAAAAAAAATTAAGAAATTCTAATTAATGTTAAATATTTTAAAACAGTCAACCCTGTTTTTATGCGGTTTTTATATGTGGAATTGTTTATGTGCGATTTATTTTGTGCGCTTTATCAAAAAATTCCATCAAATGTATAGTATGAATAAAAATGAAATATTTTAGGTTTTTTTTTAAATATTTAGATTTTAGGTTTTAGTGTACTACTTTCAACACAACATTCATTACAAAACTCGACACAAACATCTAAGAGTTCTCTCATTGACAGATGGCATATAAAGCATAGATTGCAATAAGAACATTAAATGATAACGCGATTTAATGTTATCCCCTATTTATCCATAGCACTCGTATTATGCTCATACACGTTTCTAGAGGGAGGCACGTACCCCTTATCTGAGATCAATTGTTTATTAAAAACATCCTTAGAATATTAGATATATTTAACTCTTATCCAGTTTTCTAGAAAAAACTTGAAAAGAGACTTATCAGCTAATTTCTATCACAGAAACCGAATGTTTCAAACTAAACCTCAACCACTGCGGGTTATCGGATTATCGTGAAAATTTTGCAAGTGTCCCCTTGATAGATAATTTAAACAGTGGCGTAGCATCACGGAAAATAGTCCCACTCACCGTTCTTAAGAATTTTATCATTTTTATTATTATTTATTACAGTTTTATAAGAAGTCCCCAGAGCAAAAACCAGCGCTGACCCCTCCCCTCTATAGCACTGCATCTAAACCCCATAATTCTTTTCTTCTAAAAAAGATAAATAGCTTTTAATTATACGGGGATTAGTTAATTAACTACATTTGTTTTTTTCTCAAAGTAGATAAATAAATAATAATATAGGCATTTTATTTTTTTTATAAAGATTCATTAAATACTGCGGCGGGGGGCAATGTATTTAGCTACTCCAGTGCTTGAACGTCATAAATGCAAATTCGTTACAATTTGTAGAAAATTAAGTCAGAAGAAGATCTTAAATGCCATTTTTCAGATTATATTTTTATGCAACCTTGAAGAACAATTACTTAGCTGGGTAACCGCAATTACAGAACTTTCCAAGTGTGGTCAAAGTTAAATTCTATAATTTAACTTGTAATTTTAACCACAACACGAACAAATCTGAAAATTCTGGAAATTCTTCTTACTGGAAATTCGTCGATTTAAATATTTAATAACGTGTGGTATTTTCAAAGAAGCGCCTGCGGCGCTAATTACGAATAATACCAAGAGGTTTACAAATAATCATAACTTATAATTCTTTATTTAGTTTCATCAGTTTTTGAAAAGGAATGCAACCTAACATTAGAATTAATTCTAAATTTTTGATAAAAGTTCATTGTAAAACTGGTTTTAGGTAAAACGCCCGCGGTTCTTCTTATTTTTCACTTTTCCTATTTTTAGTCATTTTAGTCGTGTAAAATGTTGTCACCAGTCCGAAATTTGAAAAAATAATAGCGGTATAACTTACTAATAAATTTAAAGATTTAATTAAACCATCGAGTTTATGCCATAAAAACTCTCTACGAAATAAACCATGGGCGTCTGCAGGTTTTTTTTCCCAGAATAAATAAATATATTATCATTGTATCTGAAATAATTATAAAAATTTACTTTTATTATAAATTTACCATTACTAACTTTATGCCCCCTCTTGCCATATGAACGCCCATGAAAATTACCAATGAAGGGCTCTTACCTTGTAAGTCCATGCAATGAAGAGAGAAATAATCTAGTTACAAACTCGAATTATTTCAGTAATTTATTTTTGTTTTTAAATGGAAGATATAAACACAGTTCAGACATCTACCGTTTTTACTACTTTGCACTGATTTTATTAAGAGTATTATTTGTAATTTTTTTCTATTGTTTAACTTTAATCGAGTGCGCTGCTCAAGGGTTTTCCCACTTCCTCGATGTCAATTTTCCTTTATAAAAAAAGACACTAATAAAGCTATGCCCGCAAACACGATCGTTGTTCGTTTTCTGTATGAGTAAAAAAGACCTCCAGTCAAAGTCATCCAACTGGATAATTTAATCCAAAACATCATTTAACTTTTTGCTTTAGCTTCAAGTAAGTATATTGCTGTTCTCAGTTTGCTTTATTTTGAAATGCCATTTAACTTAATAACAATGTTAGTAGTGCAAACAAGACCCGCAGCATTTTTTTTCTTTCGTAATAAGCACTTAATTTTTCAATAAAAAATCACCTAATGTACCTCACTTAAAGCTAATACCACTCCTAGTTGTTATGAATAATTTTAAGCAGGAACGGTCTGGCCCAGTAGGATAAGTCCAAAACAAAAGAAGAGTGTGCATCTTCTGCATTTTTGATACTTTCGGCCCTCCCATCTTTGAAATCTTATATTATTTTGATTTTTTTGGAAAACTTTCGAAATTTTTTTCCAGCATAAACGTGTTGGTATAATGAAGTATCCAACTTTGCATATATGGTACGAATAAAACGTCATTATCGTGTTTACATTTACAACTTTCTTAATTTTATAGCACCTTTAATGCATTTAGCTCGTCTTTCACATATTAAATATAAAATTATTACTTACAAGTTATAAAACAATAATAATAAAAGTATTTGCATATTCATGAATCTAATAAAGCTTGACATTTAAAAAACTTGTGCACTAACCTTGCAAATTTTAAAATAATCTGAAGATTACCGGTTATTTCGATAGAAATGATCGCTACGAGAAAGAATTTTAAAAATTTACACGAAGGGGGGGGGGATTTCCAATCGAAAAATGACATATTTCAGAGTGCACCCCGTATTATAGAGAAAACAAGAATTATTTTCTGTTAACACTGCTATGTACATACACATTAATTTAGAAAGTAGAAATAACCATTATTTACTTGTCGAGCACATTTTATTAAAAAGATGCGTACACAACTTTTAGAAAATAATTATAGGAAGCAATTTCGTCCCAGGTCGCTACTGGCATAAAAAGGCACTTTCGAAAATTTTCTAAATAAACAAATACAAAAAAAAAAATTTTATTCAAAATTTACCTTAAATTTAATTAGCGCGCACTAAAATATCCAGCACCAAAACAGTCGAAATATTTTTAACTTCTTCGTAAAACACTTGGCAATTTTTTTCGTTCACTAATGTTCATTTTTGAAAATAAATTATTTAAATTCGAGCGAGCGCACTTGACAAATTGAAGATAATCGACTACTCGACGCGTTTTTCAGTTTATTACTGTCTCACCTGCGAGTGGAATTGAGAATCAAATTCAGCAGGTGACTGAGATTGGTGTATTTCTTGAATGGAAATGTAGATTTTAAAAGGTCAACGCTACTCCGCTTGGTATAAACGAAGAACGAACGTTTGTACGTAGGTCTTGTATATTTACACATTTACTGAAAATTACCTTTCTCTTCACTTTTGTAGTTTACCTTCATCTTGAATACCTACTGCCAATTAAAAAATTGCATTCAAATGTTTTCCTGTTATTGTTGGACACCAACCATTTATTCTCAAAATTATTTATTTTTTCGAATTTTATTTATTTATATTTTTTAATTTTCAACGTCGTCGATTACAGTTGTTATTAGTCACAATTACATTTTGGTGAACAAATGTGTGTGAATGCGAACATATTGTTATTCTTATCGCTTATCAAAAACACAACACTTGTTTTTTTTCGGTTCTTTTTGTTTGAATTTTTTATTAAAATTTACATTTCAAAATTTTTAGTCAAATGAGGCAGCTGATTTTTATGACAATTCTTCACATAGAAAATATGTAGTCCTGCAGGAGAAGAAGTTAATATTCTCCTCTTCTAATTGAAGATAAGAAAAATTCTTAAATTTAACAATTTTAATAATTAATTCCGATAGACCAAACTAGAAAACATAGTATTAGAGACCAGGGGGTCTGGGGGATCCCAGTCACACTCAAATTGTAATACCTCTATTTGCGAATTTCTGGTCCTCTGGGAAACTTTTTAAAACAACATAAAATGAAAGAGAATGGTCCTCCCCGATGAATTATCCCGAATTTAGAGCCACTGGGAATTTTACTTGCCCTCCCCCTCCCGTGGTCTACACCGTTTATTTTTTAGCTCCGGGAAATAATGAAATGTTTGTCCGGCGGAAAAATCTTTGGTTGGAATCCAGCCAGCGTCAAAAAGGTTTGCTTCGAAAAATTTTAGTGAACGGCAAAACCTTCAATCATATTAATAAATTAAATTAAATAATATAATTTTGCCACTGGCTCTACCCAGTAGCAATCTCGGCGGTGCGCCCAAGCCACCACTAGCATACAGGGGGAAGAGCAAAGAAACAAACCTACTAATTAATAATAATTACTTTTTCGTTTGTATATGCTTATACTTTTGTAAAAATACTAGCTTAATTTTTTCTTAACGTGGTTAGCCTCCCCCACCCATAAAAAGTAGGTCATTACTTCTATAAGCATATATTACATAATAAGCCTAGCAAGCTACCTCAGATGTGCTTTTGAATCAACATGTTCACAGATTACATACGTCCGCATCGGTTCCAAGTTGTTGATGATTTGCCATTATTAGCAATAAAAAGACAGGTTTACAAGCACATCTGAGGCAGCTTGCTAGGATGGACGTATGTAATCTCCTCCGATGGCAAGTTTTTAATCATTTTTAATCTTAATTTTTTAGCCGAGGCTAACTTAAAAAAGTTAAGCTGTTGATTTGGAGCTAAATACCACTTTTGCCTTTCAACAGTGAGGCACTGGAGGGTGTTCCACACCCCCCAGACCCCCCGGTTTGTACAGTTTATTTTTTATTAAAAATAAATTGAAGATATCAGCATAACCGATCTAGAAAAAATTTCTAGAAAAATTAATTAATCCTAACTTTAAGAAGTCACACTCGAGGAACTAATATCCCAATTATAAACCAAAGTTTTAGAAACCGGGGGTCTGAGGGGGACACACCCAGGTACAATCAAATTGTGATAGATAAATTTGAAAACTTATGGTCTTCAGTATCAAGCGATTAGTAATGAAAGTTTTTAGCACAAGAAATATAAAGCAGTGACCGAGAATATGTGGGGGGATTATGAATTCCCCCAGTATAATATGTCATCGTTCTCAAGAAAACCAAAGCGCTATAATAAGCCCTACTCGTAATCTGTAAACATTGAATGTTTTGCCTTTCAACAGTGGGCCACTGGAGGGAGTTCCACCCCCAGACCCCCCGGTTTGTACATTTTATTTTTTATTAGAAATAATTTAAAGATATCAGCATATCCGATCTAGAAAAAAATTCAAGAAAAACTATTAATCCTAACTTTAACAAGTCACACTCTAGTAACTAATATCCCAATTAGCCCAAATTATAAACCAAAGTTTTAGAAACCGGGGGGTCTGGGGGGTGTGGAGCACCCCCCAGGTACACTCAAATTGTGATAGATAAATTTGAAAACTTATAGTCTTCAGTATTAAGCGATTAATAATGAAAGTTTTTAGCGCAAGAAATATAACGCAGTGACCGAGAATATGGGGGGAGGGAGATTATGAATTCCCCCAGTATAATATGTCATCGTTCTCAAGAAAACCAAAGCGCTATAATAAGCCCTACTCATAATCTGTAAACATTGAATGTTTTGCCTTTCAACAGTGAGGCACTGGAGGGTGTTCCACACCCCCCAGACCCCCCGGTTTGTACATTTTATTTTTTATTAGAAATAATTTAAAGATATCAGCATAACCGATCTAGAAAAAATATCTAGAAAACTAATTAATCCTAACTTAAGCACAAAGAAAATAGTCCAACCCTGTGTAATATTAATTGGAAGAGATTACATACGTCCACAACTTGAGTTCAGGAAAATTTGAGTCGAATTAGAACCTGCATATTAGCAGTCGGCTGTGCTGCCAAAAGGGGTGGGGCTTGTTAAAATTATAAATGTAGTAAAAGCAATATTCTATGAATATTTCAAGTTACAAATGAAATTAAATCAAAATATTGTTACTATAATTATAAAATTAATTTGTGTATGATTTGGTAAAAATCCCAGTAAGAAATGCCTATGAGGGGAACTAGATTATTTTGCAGAAACTCGTTAATTCATTCATGCGCGTCAGTGGTAAAGAAATAACTGACAAATTCAAAAATCAAAAAAATAAAAAAAATTTTAAACTTATTTCAAACTCAAACTTATTTACTTTTTAAAACGGAGATCTGGATATTCCCAAGCCTAGTGTATGGTAGATCTTGTTTTGGGAGAGGGGGCCCACGGTTTATAGACATTTTTCTTTGCTCTTGGGAAGATAATACAAAACAGTTTCTTTCTTGGGGAGGGGCGTATTGGCATAGTAACACCACATAATGCAACACAAATGGTTAGTAAATCTACCACAAATGGTACTTAGCTTGAAAAAATTAAATACGAAATTGTAACAGGAAAGTTTCACCGGAAATTCCAATAATACCAAAGCAAATTATTAGACGTAGTGAAATATAGGTTTTATTTTACATTAATTATTCAGATAATGTCGAGAGGTATTTGAAGCGATAAATATTTATCACCAAGGGGCAGTTTTATTTTATTCAAATAAATAGGTGGCATCCGATGACCAGTGGAATATTTTTTTGTAATGTCTGGAGATTGTATAATGATCACCTAACTACTGTCTATGCTAGATAATCATAGATAATTAATTCCTTGGAAACGCATTCCAGTCTTATGCACAGAATATAGGATGAAGTCTTATGCAACCCATTGTACACCATTTGACATTACAAATTTTAGGTTAGTGTTATCGATTGGCCGAGAAACGTCAAAACATCAACATTTTTCACAAAAAGCATCACATAGAAGAATTAATACGCGCGATCAATTAATTCAATTTAGTAAAAATGTCTGCGGCTATGCTAACAGCAGATTGGTTTCTATTAGGGAGAGATTTATACTTTAGGTAAGCAACCCACCGCTTTGTAACCTCAAATTTAATCAAACATTTACAGGAAATTTGAAATATATGCCATGGGATGGCACCAAGACGTACACTTGGAAAAAGTAATCGTGGAAGCTGCACCCTATGGTGGTCCAATAGCAGTTCGAAGAGACGAAAGCAAAATTGTTAAAGTTAAAGGAACGGGACAACCTGTTATCGCTACCTTTTCAGGTTCTGGAAAACAATTAGCCACTATTAAAGTAACTCACTTTAACCACGATTTATTCTGTTCTAAATTACTCATCTTTTTAGTGGAATCGAAGACCCATAATAAAAATGGGTTGGTCTAATGACGAAAAGTTTATTTGTGTTCAGGATGATAGTCATGTGATGGCGTACGATTTGTTTGGTAACTTTTTGCAAAAATTCACGCTTTGCCAGGAGGCACAGGATACTAAAATAATTGATGCAAAAATGTTTACCAATCATAAAAACTTGACTGGAATTGCAATTATGACTTCCCACTATAAAATTTTTGTTTTTAACAACATTTTTGAACCCAAAAAGAGACAACTCTCTGATTTACCCAGTGAGTGGTCATTGTTTTTTTTTGGTTCTGTAGTACAGTGTACTTTTTTAGAGTCGAATCTTCATCCTACAGCTTGGGGGGTCATATCGGAAGAAAGGGGTACCGAAGTTCTTATAGCCAGAGAAAAGGAACTCTACAGATTGAAACAGGACGAGCATCATCCTACCGTGATGGTAAGTAAAGGATGTTGAATTTCAAATCTTAAAATTTGTGTAAGAACTTGTAATTTGACACTAATACATGTAGAGATTAATTAAAAGTTACAGTGAAGTTGTTTAAATTAAATTTTGAATTAGTTATGTTTTGAAGTTTGTCAGTGGCGTAGCTTTACAGAGGACTGGAGACACACCCCTTTTTGGCGTTTCTAATTTAATATTTTTGAAATTTACATTAGAACAAGCTGCTAAAGCAAAAAACTGTTTGAACATTAGTAATTACAAAATAAAATATTTTTTTAGCTTGAAGCAGACATAACTCACTATTACACATCGATTTTGGAAATGACAATTTCGATAAATTGCCGCCACGTTGCCTTATTTACAGATGCTGGTTATTTATGGTTGGGTTCCGTCGATCTCAGAACGAAATATTGCGAAATTGATACAAATTTTATACCGAAACCAAAACAACTTATCTGGTATTTTTTCGACAACCTAATTTTATTTGTTTTTTAATATTTTTGTATTTAACAGGTGCGGGACGGAAGCAGTGGTAGCATTTTGGGAATCGGAAGCATCCCTGTTAATTGTCAGCAGGCATGGCGAAAAAGCGACCTACTCCTATGATAGTTCTGTTCACTTGGTTCCTGAAATTGACGGAATTCGCGTTCTGTCGACTTTTCAACACGAACTTATACAAAAAGTCCCAGATGTGGTACAAAAAATATTTAAAATTAACAGCACGGAGCCTGGCAGTTTCCTGTTGGAAGCTTCAAAACAATTTCAGGTAATAAAACACCAAATTTTTGCGTTCAATGGTAACTTTTTGTTGTACTTTTAGAGACGCAGTCATAGGGCTGATGAGTATATTTGTTTGGTTAAAAATGAATTAACGAAAGCTGTTGAGCAATGTATAGAAGCGGCAGGTTACGAATTTGATTCTGATATACAAAAACTGTTAATTAGGGTAAAGAATTACTTTTTCAGCTAATTCCATCTGACATCATTTTTCATTTCAGGCCGCACAATTTGGAAAATGTTTTGTTGCCGACATTAATTCATCGTCTTACGTTGAAATGTGTAGAATATTACGCGTTTTGAACAACGTAAGGGACAGAAAGATCGGAATTCCATTGACGTTCACACAGTAAATTTCTTAAGCACTCAAAGTTGGCTCTGCCTAATCGTTGAAATTTCAGATTACATTTTCAAGGCTACAGACTGTTACTTGATCGTTTGGTTAGCAGGAGGCAATATTATTTGGCTATTTGTATTGCTAAATATTTGCAAATGCCTGATAAGGACGGCAGCAGTCGCATTTTAGTGCATTGGGCTAAATACAAGGTAGTTCTGAGCGAGTTCCGTCATTAGATCATTTTTTGTAATTTGTGTAGGTTACTCAACCCCATCTGGATGAAGAAACTGTAGCTAAAGAAATCGCCAGTAAGTTTGGCTACGCGAGCGGCATCTCTTATAGCGATATCTCTAGTACGGCGGCCCAATCTGGACGTAAACAATTAGCTATCAAGGTATTTCTCACATTTCACAATTTTTCCTACGTTTACTTTAGGTCTGCCACCACCACCATACATTTATTAATAAAATTAAAAATTCAAAAAAAAAATAAAGGATTTAAATCTCCTTAATTAACTCTTGCACGTCAGTGGGTATCCAAAGTTTTTGCGTAACGAAAAAGTAACAAAAATGGAAAAGCGTTAAGGACAAGTTACCAACCAGCCAACCATTGCAATGATATGAATTTATTTTAATTTTATTTATTAAGTTATTAGATCACGAAAGTAAAGCCAGCGAGCAAGTGCAGCTGTTGTTAGAGTTAGATGAAAATAGACCGGCACTGTTGAAAGCAATCGAAAGCGGAGACACTGACTTGGTTTATATGGTTATTTTACGATTACGGGATAACATGCCTCTGGCAGATTTTAAGGTTGCCTAGTTTGTTTTATAAAGCAGCCATTACTAACATATTTTTTTAATTAGATGGCCATTAGAAATTTTCCCGTTGCTTATGCTTTATATATCAAGTACTGCCGGGAACACAATTTCCAAGCTTTAAATGAAATGTTTATTCAGGATGACGATTTCAACTCACAGGCTCAAATTTTCATTGAAGAAAGTGTCGATGAAAAGGTGAAATAGCTACGCCATTTTGAGAACAAAACTAAACTGTACGTTTTAGAAAATCCATACACGAGATTCTTCGTTAGTTTCGGCTATGGAAGCGTATAAAAGAGCGCGTAACGACCAATGCGCCACCATTTGTGACGAATCTCTTAAATTATTGAAATATCAAAGAACTTTAGAAGATAAGCATAAAATAGGTTTTGTTGGAATGTCGGTTCACGACACTTGCAAAAAGTTGTTGGAACTATCTGATCTGAAAGAAGCGGAACGATTCAAATCTAATTATAAAATACCTGATAG
Source organism: Lycocerus yunnanus (assembly GCA_036346125.1). Taxonomy (NCBI): domain Eukaryota; kingdom Metazoa; phylum Arthropoda; class Insecta; order Coleoptera; family Cantharidae; genus Lycocerus; species Lycocerus yunnanus. The sequence continues at coordinate 612,930 of JARFIX010000085.1, forward strand.
AAGGTAACTTTTATGCTCTTTTCGTTTTGTTTTGCCTTCAATTAGGTCTGTTTTAGGTATTGGTGGTTAAGAATACAAAGTTTAGCCGATGCAAACAATTGGACCGAATTGGAAAAATTTTCAAAGTCCAAAAAGTCACCAATAGGATATGCACCTTTTGTTGATGTGTGTCTACAAAAATAATCGTGAGGAGGCTATTAAATATCTTCCAAGAGTTAGTGATGATGTTATCATTAAATATTACGTTAAAGCAGGGTAAGTCCCATAGTTCGGATCAATTTACTGGCTTATAATCGCAAATTTTAGGAAATTGGAGGAAGCTGCCCAAATCGCATTAGATCAAAGAGACATGCAAGGTCTGGTGTATGTACAAAGTAAATGCCCTCCGCAATCGAATCTAGTCGAAAAAATAAACGGTTTCATTTCCCAATTAGGGGCCAGAAAGTAAAATTAAGTCAACAATTTTTTAAATAAATTTAAAATGTAAATAAAATTTTATATAATTTTTGTTATTAAATAATCAAAATGTTCTTATCAATATTACTAATAAAAAAAATCTTTTATCTTTTGATTTAAATTGGGTTTAAAGGAAAGCGATGATTAATAGTTTTTTTTGTTTGACTATGGATCAGCTATCTACATTTTACAAGTTTGTAGACAAATTAAAGGTTGCTGATTAGGTAAAAAATTTAATTTTTCATCTTGAAAAAACCCGATAAGTTTGTGTTTGCAAATTGAAGAAACAATTTATTTACCTGTTTTTCTGTATCAATTAAATACACAAATCATTTAAATTTTACCTAAAACTATATCTATGTATAAACAAAAGCATCGCAGCCAATCAAGTCGTTGCAATTTAAATAATTATGATGTATAGAATATCTCCCAGTGCCTCAAAATTAAATGTCTAGAAATTATGTAGAAGTCTTATGATACTGACGAAAAAAGTTTTTCCATTTATCGCAAATTCCAGGTTCGCAAATATATGTCTGTTACAATTAGAGTCTAGTTTGGGTTATTGGAATTAGTTACTTAAATTTGACTTGTTAGATTTAAAATAGCAATTCATTTTAACTCCCATTTTTAAGAATTTTCGTCTAAAATTATTTTTCAAGATGCTTAATGTTTGTCGTCGGTCCGTGCGGGTTGCAGTTATATAAATATTTGCGGCTCTCGCAGCATTCATTGCTTTCTCAGATCCCAGGTGTTGAACATTCACCCTTTCGAGTATTGTTTTGACTCGATATAAATATAAACTACTCTAAAAAAGTAACCAAGTTATTAAAGTAAAAAAAAAAGTAACTAGTTACCAAGGCAAACCATCTAGGTGTAAGCCCGGAGTGTGCGTGCGGGCAAACAAGAAAATGCCTAGTGGGCCGTTATTTTATTTCAAAAATTTTTTTCTTTAATATTTAGTAAAAGTATGATCGAGTCATGGGCATGGTCATATCGGATGTGATTGTTTATGTTTATTACGTTTTTTAAATTAATTTTTTGGATTGTAACTTGGCAAAATATGTTTAAATTTCAGTTATGCTTGCTCAAGAATTATCTAATAAGGTTGAAACATGGCGTCAACTATCATTTTGTTCTCAAATTTCTAGCTTATTTAATTCTTTTTTTAGTACTTCATAATCTCTTTAGTTTTTTGGGTAATTTTTTCGGAATATTATCAAATTTCGCTTTTAACTTACGTTATTTTAAATTTCGGCCAAGTTACTATAGAAAAAATATTAATTACGACACATCAAGTGGGTGTATCATCTATATATTTCCAAAAACTAATTTATCGCAAGTTCCTATGAAGCTTATCAATTTGTGTAATTATTTGAATCCGCTTAAACAAAGAAAAATTCGATAAAAGCCACATCATCCAAAATGTACTTATCAACAACTAATAAGGGGCGAACAATATTAAATTTAAAAAACCTTGACTGATATTCTAATTCAAACGCATTTACGAGATAAATTAGAAAAAAATGTGATAAACTATTAATAGTTTTTAAACTTCAGTAATAGTTAAAAAATTGACATAATATAAACTCATTCAAAATATTTTTTTGCTCAAATAGATAATAAAGCTGGTAACTTAAAATGGCAAAAGCCTTTATCAAAGTACAGTTTGTTCAGTGAAAAGTACAGATAAGATAAAAAAAATTATATAAAGTGGTGCAAGGTAAAAACTTCAATTTAGTAGCAACACACAATCGCAATGGCAGGTAAGATGTATTTTCATTATTTTATTTCTTTGTGCTACAGCATTCGTTATTTCTAGACAATTTCGGTTTTAAACCAAGTCTTATAAATCCTTCAGCTCCCTACCCACCCTCCTCTGGTGGCGCAGTCTACCCACCCGGTTCAGTTCCTGTACCACAATATCGACCTCCCCCGGGTAGCGCAGTGTTCCCACCTGGTTCAGTTCCTTTACCACAATATCAACCCCCCTCTGTTGGTGGCTGTACTCCAGTACCATATCCACCGACCTATTCACCCGAAACGTACCCATCCCTACCACAATATCCTTCAGGAATTTTCCGGCCTCCTCCACTAAACTCCTATCCCACACCTCCGCCGCCACCATCCTACCCTCCTCCTTCCGTCTGCCCACCATGTCACACACCATCCGTTCCTCCTCCTCCACAATGGGGAAGCACTTTAGTAACTGGTGGGCACAAGGGTAAGAATTCAACACGCCTTTTTTTTGTGTATTGCGTAATAAAACACTCAAAATTTTTGCATACATATTTTATCTTGCGAGATTAAAGAGATAAGAATGCAATTGTACAAACACTTGAAAAAATTATTTTTATCTAGAAAATAATTTCGAGTTGATTTTATCTCAACTAAATTTTAGCATATTACTGGGTTGACTGGACAGCACACCGTATGGTACCGCCCACCGCCGTGCACGGTGGTGTCGATAAAGACGGAAGTCAAATATATGTTGGAAGAGCTTATCACGAAGGCGATTGGATCCCAGCTAAAGTTATCCCCGAAAAGCACATTGCATATGTTGCCTATGGAGGTGGAGAACACGGCAAAAACACTTTCCAGGTAGATAAAATAGATTTTGTATACAAACAGAATTTTACAGAAAAATTGTATTAGGTTTTATGTGAGCAACGTTTTGATTGGATACCCGCTCATGGTGGTGAAATACCTGCAGGCTCCGTAGAAGGAGGTCGTACTTCTTCAGGAGAGGCCCTGTACATTGGACGCGTTTGGCATGACGGTGCCCACACCGTAGGAAAGGTAAAGTTACCAATCAACCTTTCACTTTTTTTCTAATTTTATTTTTTCAGGTTCAACCAAGTCACGGTTGTTGCTACATTCCTTACGACATGAGAGAAATGTCTTTCCCTACATACGAAATCTTAGTGCTCCGTGTTTAAATTTTTGAATAAAATTTTAAGAATTCAAATTTTTTGCTTTATTTACTACTTAGAAAATAAAATAACATTTATCGTTACTACGTGATAACACTGCTATCTTCTTGCATACTAACATCACTTTCGCGGGTGCTGTTCATTTCGATGTCTTCATCGTCATCTTCTTCTGCTTCCATTTCAAACAATTTCACTTTCTTCTTATTTTCCGCCAACACCAAAGAAACCTTTCTGGATCCCGAAACAGCAATTTTATTGCAAACCATACCTTCAACTTGCTTCAGCACGGTGGATCCCAACTGCAAACCATTTATTTCTAACATAATTTGGCTATTACCACCATTCTCATTTTTTGTATTTCTTCGATTAGGGCCACTACTGGTAACTGATAAATAATCCCAAACCGACTCCCCTGCTCTTGTAACAAAACCGACAATATATTTGAACTATAAAATTTTACATCGACCACTTGATAACCATCACTCAAGTTATCTAACTGGCGGAAGTAAACAAAACTGCAATTCGTATTTTCGTTGGTTACCTTCATAAAATAAATACCTTCCGCGGGTGGAATGGTAGTTAAAAATGCTATGAGAGTAGATTTGTCATTAAAATTGGTGTTTGTAATGCGCACCGGTTCACTTTGAAACTCCAAACTTCCCACAATATTTTTAAAAGTACACTGTTGGGTAATTAACACTCGCGGCGCCTCAAAAATGTTATCAATCGATGCAGTTAAATGTTTGATTTGTTGAATTAGAGAGTAACTCTTGTAACGCTTAATCGTACCGGGATGATCACGAATGCATTCGTTATTTGCAAGAAACTGTTCCCATATGTTATCGTCGTTCTTCACCGTGATGGTTAACGGATTATCTTCTAAATATTGACCCAAGCGTTCCATCGTAAATTGTGTCGTTTTTGTTGGATCTTCTTTCTTTGTGCCAATGTTATCAAAGTTTAATATAAAATTTGTGATATGAATAATGTCTTGTTGGGTATTTTTCGGTACGTCGGGTGGAACTGGAATTTCCATTAAGTTTGCAATTGCCATATACAGCCACCGAAAGAAAGCTTTGTAATTTATCATAAAATCATCTATTACTTGATGCATTTCATCAACTTTAACCAAAAATGCGCCCGAAGCAGTAATTGAATCCGTTATTATCTCTTCACCCAATCCAACAACCTAACATTATTACGGATTAATAATTTAACACAAAACCAACTAAAATTATAAAATCCTATTTTAGTTCTTATTCACAACACACTAAAACTTAAATTTGAATGTACATTTCAGATTAATTAAGAGAAAATGCGGAAAAGAGAAAAATTAATTAAGATTGAAATTCTGAAATTAAATTTCTAATCCGATAAATCTAACAAATGCATTCCGAATGTGAATGAAATAAACTAGAAGAATAAAAACTAAATCGGCGTTTCATACAAAATAAAAAGTAAATTTAAAGTTAGCTCACCTTGTATCTATGCTTTAACCGCGCCATTCCACGCAACTCGGCAAGATGATAGGAAATACTCTGACTCGCCTTGGTGACGTGCTTCAACAACATTTTCTGAATGTTGGAGTAACACATTTCGATAACTTGTCCAAACTTTTTCAATCCTTTTTCAGTAAGGTCTTGTAAGAGAAAAGCCTGCATTTCGTCTGAGCAAATACCAAATAACAGTAAATCCAAAAAATCTGCACTCAAAGTGTTTTCTGGCACTTTTGAAGCATAATTATGCAGTTTAGCGTCCATTTCCATTAAAAATGTCTCCCAGGTTTCCTTAATGGGTAAAATGGAATCGGTTAAGTAGGTAACTAGATTCGATAAGTAGCCATGTTTGACTGCGATAGCGTACAACTCCTTTGTGTGAGTTTTAAATACTTCTGTATTAACGGTAACAATATTAAGTTTACCCCATTGGTCTTTTACCGTTACGTGCAACGAAGCGAAATCGTCGGAAAAGTGGGCACAAATAACGGTACAGGAACAATTCAAGTAAGTATTCATATTTATATCGGCACATGGAAACTGTCCAAAGATGTAAATTTGCAAATAACCTTCTTCGGTGCCAACAACCAACAAATTTAATTCTTCTTGTTCACGGATCAAATTAAAATTTAAGTTTGAGTCTTGTGTGTTAGAAAGGGAAGTTCCTGCATTGGAAAGTGGTGGAAGATTGGGTAAAAATTTTTTCCAGGAATCCTTAAAAATAATAAAATGGCTGTTATAGATTATAGGTAGGGATTAGTACCTACATTGTACATCAAATGATACTTGATAAATTTATATGAAAAAAAATCTCCTAATCAACTCGGAACTACCCTGTTCAAAATAATGATGTTTATTGATTTTTTTATTAACTGCTATTTTAAACAGGCGTCAAATTAAAAGAAATTTAAAAGTAAAAATATGCGGTATTTCTATTTAGTATAACTCAAAAAACGCAGTTGAAAAGCAATTTAATGCTACAATAAGCCCGGGTGTCATTATCGTTCTACTTTAAGAAGATTTTTGGTCTTACCAAGTGCTTCATTGCAAAGTTTGATTTCTCTTCGTCTCCAATCAAAGAGGTTTTCGTTTCAACTTTTTCCTTAAACCAAAACACACACGTAATATTTCCATTCACTAGAAGCTTGTGAACAACATTTTTATTCTCGATATGCACCAATAATACAGTGCTGTTGCTATAAGCAATGGCCAGCACCTTGCCATCGGGTCGCCAAGCCAAACCCTTAACCGTGACTCCTTCCTTAGGAGGTTGTAAACTCCAACACCTACTCCACGATAATCTATGTAAAGCTACTTCACCTGCAAGAAAAAAATATTACCTGCATTATTTTTCAATAAAACTAACCTTTATCATTGGAAAGAGCAATCAAATCCATTCGGTCATTCCATAAGACAAATTCGATATCGTTAGCCACATTTCGTTCTTCTAATTGTTTAATTACGAGCGACATTTTATATTAAATGTAGAAAACCATTCAATTCAAATTTTAAGGTTAGATTTTACGTTTAGTTTGACAACCGGCTTTTTATGATTTTTAAAAATGTGACGCTTCTCAAAATGTTCAATTTTTCAATTTTATTAGATTGGCAATCACTGCATTGCCAAACATAAAGCATATAAGAAGTAAGGTTAGAATTTTTTAAATTTAATTTCAAAGTGCCTTTGATTAATTGAAATAAACAAAACAAAATAAAAAATGGATAACTTAGATGCGAATATTATGGATAAGTCCATGCGATCGGTTTTTGGTAAGCCAAAAAGGTAATAGTTTTTGATAAATTTTTTTAATTCTAAAATTGCAGTGGGTAACATTCCATATGAAGCAACCGAAGAGAAACTCAAAGACATATTTGGAGAAGTTGGACAAGTTTTATCGTTCAAGTAAGTTTTGGTTTTGCATTTTGATGTAGATTTTAATGCGTATTTTTAGATTGGTATTTGATCGCGAAACTGGCAAGCCTAAAGGATATGGGTTTTGTGAATACAGAGACAAGGAAACTGCTTTGAGTGCTATGCGGAATCTTAACAGTTACGAGATTGGCGGTCGAAATTTGAGGGTAGACAATGCTTGCACAGAAAAGTCTCGAATGGAAATGCAAAATTTGATGAACACAACTCCAGTTGAAAGTCCCTATGGGGAACCTCTTCCACCTGAACAGGTTCCCGAGGCCATTAGTAAAGTAGTTGCTTCTATGCCACCAGAACAGATGTTTGAATTAATTAAACAAATGAAAGACTGCATGCAAGTTAGTATCCAACAAAATAATCTTTAATTTATTTATTCATATCAGTGGATTGGAGTTAAATTTATTTTTTATTTTGTAGAATAATCCGTTGGAAGCACGAAATATGCTTTTAGAAAATCCGCAATTGGCTTATGCATTATTACAAGCTTTGGTGATAATGAAAATTTTGGATCCACAAACGGCTTGTAGTATGCTTCATCCCGAAACAGCAGTACCCGTTTTAATGCCTGTTGAAAAACCCCCAATTTGCGTTACCTTAAATTGTAACACGAAACCAGTTCCTTTAGCCAAATCAGATTTTTCAGTTGCACCACCATTGTGCCACAGATTTCTACCACATCAACAGCAGCAACCAGTTTTTGTAAATCAGGATGTTGATTTACGCCCAATTGAAGTGAGAGGTCCAGTAGATCCTAGGTTATTAACAAGTCGTATAGGAATTGACCAAGACATGCGCACAATATCGGGAATTGTACCTAACTCCTTGCCTCCACCAATGGCGGAAAAGTATAAAATTATATTGATAATGGAACTGTAACTAATTCTTTTATATTTTAGTTTTGGAAGAGATCTTCGTGCACCCATTCACGCTTTTGGATCAGATCCCCGTCAGTCGAGATTTCAAGATCCCAGACAAAAAAGTATAGGTAAATCCTTACCGGGGATGAGTAACCATTCGAATGTACTTCTTACAGTGCCTAATCCACTTCCTCTGCAAAATACCAAACCTGTACTGCAGAATGCAAATGTTAATCGGGTTCCACCAAATTTATCCTCCAATATTGGAAATCCAACAGTTTGTGATAAAGAAAAGACTGAATTGATAATGCAAGTTTTGCAATTGTCCGATGATCAAATTTCCATGTTACCCCCAGAACAACGTAACAGTATTTTAGTGTTGAAAGAACAAATTGTCAAGACTTCCCGACGTTAAATGCAGTTATGTTATTTGTACAGTATTATGACTAAATTTAGTTTGTTCTAATTAATTTGATCAAATTGCAGACTTCTGTTATTTGATCATTTATACTTTTTATTATTGATGTTGGTATTGCCAATGTAAAGAATCTGAAAAACAATAAAGAATGTTAAAAAGTACATTTTGTCTAGAATCTAGATACGTATTTCAATAGGGAAGGAGAGTAGGTACCAAGGTTAATAGAATTTACAATAATTTCGGAAAATATGCGAACTAATGTGATAAAATTTGAATGAACCAATGAAAGTATAGTTACGTACAGTTGAACCAATGAACGTTAATAAACACGCCCACTGAAAATTATTGTATGCTTGGCGGAGCTGTAATGAAAATCTTTCTTTTCTTTGTTTATTATTATTATTATAATTCTATATAAAAAGAGTGCCAAAAAACTCTGGGATCAAAAACTATAACTTTTCGCCCTACATACATAAGTAACTCTAAATCATATAGACTTCCATTCTTAACATAATATACCACTTATTTGAAGTCTTATAATCCATTCATGGGATAAAGTCGCAGGTTGAAGTATTCCTCCATAGAAAAAATTGTTTCGAACTTTATATTGTCGAACACCCTGTATAATCCAAGTGTACGGCGCTGTGCTAACGTTGACAGCGACTACTTGATTTTACGCTTTTTAGTGTAAAGAATTAATTTTGCAGTAAATAAATAAAGTTCAACATGGATAGTTTAGACGCAAATATCATCGACAAATCTATGCGGTCAGTTTTCGGTAAGTTTGTAATCAAGAAATTAACCTAACCTAAAAATTGTTACTGGAACCGCTAATATTTTGCAAAAATAACTTCAGAACTATTGAGAAGGCAATTTAAATTGGGTTTTTCTTAAATTCCAACAAACAACGTATAAAGTATATAAGCGTACTAGGAGTAATTCGCATTATTTAATATTTTCTCGTCCTACGGAAAAAGCCAAAATCCTCAATTTGGAATTCTTCCAAAGTTATGTTTCTAAAATTGAGAAAGCCATTTCAGAAATCTTAAAATATTTTGGTAATATCGTAATAATTTCAAAACAAAATAAAAGATATTCCAATTATTGCAGGTTTATGGAAGAGAAATAATGGTGTTCGCTTAATTTTAAGCTTTATATTCCTAAGAATATTGTTATTCTGTTCCAGGATTTTCAAATCTGTTTGACGGGGAGAATTAGGCCTCATAAACCCAGGACTGTTGGAACTATTTTTCATTTAAATAAGCTCAGTATTTCGCTTTTCTTTGAGCTAATCACATCGTTTCGACTTCGTATGTGATCACTGGCTCTTATTGAGGTTTTATAAATTTGTATTTTTGTTTTTTCCATTACTTTTTATCATCTAGAAGTGTTCCCTAAGTTCTTCTTGGTCTTTGATTCTGATGTAATTTTTGTCTGTTTCCAAATGTCTCAACTTCTTTAAATTGGTATTTATTTATTATCATGGCATTCTATGTATGCGAAGTGTTTCTGTCGCTCTTCATATGTTTCTTTCTTATCTCATTTACCAGTAATTTTATTTTCCCGCTACTGTTGACGTAAGTATGCCTTATGTCCATAGTTACAATAGACGTAAGCTGATCATAACATTTGTTTATATAATTTTCGTTGACGACGGAACTTAATAGTCACTTACACTCCTAGGAAAATAATAAAATAATGATAAATTAATATTTTAGGAGTATTTATTTGTGAAAATTAAATGTACAATTTAAAAACAAGGAATTTTTTATAATTACATGCTCGTTTTCCAGAAAATCAGTCCCACACAAATTGTATTACAAAGCAAACTTAGAAAATAAAAGTAACGAAATGAAAATTGAATTGAGTTATGACAATCAAATGTCAAAATTGTTTTAAAATAATTACATTAAACTGGTACATTGCAGTAGCGGAAAATATATGTTACACGGCATGTAAGGACTATTAACACTCTCGAAGGTAATATAATCCTCGGCTTCCGCCTCGGATTATATTAACCTTCCTTGAATGTTAATAAGGTCCTTACATTCCTAGTAGCTTAAATAACTATTTTCTTGTTTCTTTCCCCATTTAAGAACATTTTTTCATTCTCCTTCTTGTTTTTTCTATTATGACTATTCCATTTGCATTTATTCTCTTATCTATGGTCGTTCACATAGGCAACTATTTGTCTCTCTCTGGTGTTAATTGAACCTAACAATTCTGCTGTTTTCTCCATAATTCAGATGTTTAGTTCAATAATTTAACTTATACCTTGTTCAGAATTTTAATTATTTTTAGTTTAATAATTCAATTGCTTTTGGTTTAGCAATTTAATTATTGATTCAACAATTCAATTGTTTTCTTCAATAATTCAGCTGTTCTGTTCAAGTATTAACTGGTTTATTCAACAATTCAATTGTTTTTGGTATAATAATTCGGTTGTTTTTGTTATAACAATGCAACTGTTTTGTTCAATAATTCAACTGTTTGTTCAACAATTTAATTATTTTTACTTTAATAATTTATTTGTTTTTCGTTTAATAATGCTTTTGTTTCTTTGTTCAACAATTATTCAATTATTCTTGATTCATGCCCAATTTCTTCACCTAGAAATATCTCTTAGATAATAATCTATCTATAAGATAATTTAAGAAGTAGCCAATCATATTTCTGATTGTTTTGTTTTGCTCCTGTCTGATTGGTTACTTTGTTCATTTATCTAATAGATAAATTATCTAAGAGATATCTCTAGATGAAGAAATCGGGCATCAATAATTCAACTGTTTATTACATAATTCAACAGATTTTTCAACTATGCACTGTTTTTTTAAACATTTCAATTGTTTTATGAAAAAAGCTAATATCAAAATACCAAAAGTGCAACTGTTTTCTTAAACAATCAATTTTTGGTAAAATAATTGATCCATATTTGATTTTTGTTTACCAAGTTTTGAAAATTCAGGGCAAATTATCAATTTTGACCTGAAAAAGTCGAGAAATTTGTTTTAAAAAATTTGGTGCGAACCAAATTATGCTCGGGTGTTTTCTCTATTGTTCTTTTCACCATGTACATCGCGTCAATCGTTTATTTCTCTTCAGTGAAGCCACATTAATACTCTCCTATTATTTCTTTTGTGAGAAATACTGATAGCACCTTGTAAGTTGAGTTGATCAACGTTATCCATTACCACCTTCAGCTTCTGATTTTGTTCACTGCCCTCGTTAACATTTTCTTCTGTCACCCCTGAAAGTAACTCTATATCCAGCTCTATGCGTATTATAATATATTGTTTGTAAAGTGGTTTACTCATAAATATATTTCATTGATTTATATTTTAGTCGGTAATATCCCGTATGAAGCTACCGAAGAGAAACTTAAAGATATATTTGGAGAAGTGGGTCAAGTATTATCATTCAAGTTGGTTTTTGATCGTGAAACGGGCAAACCTAAAGGTTATGGGTTTTGTGAATACAGAGATCAGGAAACCGCCTTGAGTGCCATGCGAAATTTGAATGGTTACGAAATTGGTGGTAGAAATTTGCGGGTTGACAATGCTTGTACCGAAAAGTCTCGCATGGAAATGCAAAATTTACTGAATCAACCTCCAGTGGAAAATCCATACGGAGAACCTCTTCCGGCTGAAAAAGTACCAGAAGCCATTAGCAAAGCAGTTGCTTCCATGCCACCTGAACAGATGTTCGAACTGATTAAACAAATGAAAGCGTGCATGCAAGTAAGTTAACTTTGAATAATTTAGAATTTGTTTTTATTTATTGTTCTTTTTTTAAACAGAATAATCCATCGGAAGCAAGGACTATGCTCATACAAAACCCGCAGTTAGCGTACGCTCTGTTGCAAGTTTTAGTGGTTATGAGAATCGTGGATCCTCAAACTGCTAGCAGTATGCTTCATCCTGACACGCCGATCCCGTTGTTATTGCCTTCCGAGAAACCCGCCCCGGTTACTATTAATTCTACCTTTAACGTTCAACCTATTCCACCTCCATTAATTAAACCTGATTTTCCTGGTATACCATCATTAATGCACACTTTGACTCAACCACCGCAGCAGCCAGTGTTTACAGGTAGATTTTCTCGTAAGAAGTATGTATATAAAAAATGTTTTAAAAGACGTTTCTGTAGGGCAAGATGTTGATCTACGTTCACTTGATGTGAGAGGCGTAGGTGATCCTCGTCTATCTGGTCGTATTGGAGGTGGTGACCAAGACATGCGTACACTGCCGATACCTTTAGTTAATCCAGTACCAGCACCAGTGATTGAAAGGTAAGAAATTTATACTACAATAGGAAGAACATACAAAAATTTTAAGCCTGCTTCAATGCACGGCAAATATTATATTATTAAAAAATCTTTTTTGCCGTTTCTCTAGCTTGCATAAGGGAGATACCAAGGGAGACAGGTATTAAATTTTTTAGTATAATCAATTTTTTGAGCAAATATTGACAGTGACTCTAGGAAGTTATACTTTGGATTTTGATGGGTGGGAGGTCACAAATTCATATTTTATTACTTCTTAAAATCCAACGTATTTATTCAAGTTACTGAGGCATCAAATACGGATTCAGATTAATTGCATTTTTACAGTTTTGGAAGAGACCCTCGTGGACCCATTACTAGTTTCGGATCAGATCCTCGTCGTCTGCAAGATCCCAGACAAAAAGGAATAGGTAAATTTGTTGTTTTTTTTAAATCACAACGTTAAAATTAACCTTACAGCTCCAGTTGCTAGCCAACTTCCAATTCAGAATGTAAAGCTACCTGTGGTTGCTCCAGTTCCACCGGTCATTCCAAATGTCAGTCGAATTTCTTCAAATATGTCGCCTAATGTTGGAAATGCAGGTGCTTCGGATCAAGAAAAGGTGACATTTTTTAAACGTAAAGTAGTGATTTTAATTTTTTAAATTTACAGGCCGCTTTGATTATGCAAGTTTTGCAATTGTCAGATGAACAGATTGCTATGCTACCACCAGAACAGCGTACCAGTATTTTGGTACTGAAAGAACAGATTGCCAAGAGCACTCAGCGTTAAATTTGTTTGGGCAGCAGATTTTACAAAAATATTACTGACAACTTTTATAGTGTCTGCTTAATTTTCCTCTTTTTTTTATACAAATACTTCCTTTCCTGCAGGCAATTTTTGCATTTTAAACAATATTGTAGAATTTGTCTTTTACTTCCGAATATGTTTTGGATTTTATAGTTTGATAGGTAAGTAAGTTTTAAGGATATACTTAAATGATTGTTATATTACATCAGGAAATTTTGTATTGTTTTTTTTTAATTATTATAAAATCTTTTATTTATATTTAATAATAACGATAGGTATATTTGATGACAAGAAGTACCAAATCAAAAAGTGCAAATGTAATTAGTATCTACTAAATGCACTGAATTTGAATGGGAAAAAAAATTAAAATGAGTCATGTCCAAAATTGATAAAAAAACTAACAATTTAAATAAAAAAATTAAATTCAAAACGTTATTATTTACAATTTGCACTAAAAATTTCGGTTGGCCTAGCCTTTATGGCAAGTCAAGAATATGTGCTTTCCTATCATCGTATAGAAGATTTCTCATTTGTAACGGCATAACAGTACATATCTGCTTCTAATCGTAATGGATAAGAATGAAAATGGTAGCAATCAAAAGATATTCTTTTTCTATGTCGGAAAATACCCAACATTTGATATTTTGTTTTTTAAACCTAGTAAACGGAAAATCATGGGTGAAAAATAAAATGATCTAACTTAACTATTTTTAATAAGGAATGTTGAATACTACATCAGCATGTTTTACCTACATTTACTTAAATAATACGTATTTACATAAAATACATTACACAAATTAAAATTTTGCTTAAACTTGACACGTCACATTTATAACTTAAAATGCATTTGATTCATACACCAACTAAATTTTACCAACTTTAACAATAAAACAGACAAATTTACACCCGAATTGCTCAAATATTTACAATTTTCAAATGTATGACAATTTTAAGTGTGAAAATGAAATAAAAACAATGCAAGCTTCGGTGTTGACTAAAGACATTCACTAACCCTCGAAAAGTTTTTGTTTAGTTGTCCTTCTTCATGCGTGTGCTGGTCATACGATAAATGATGGAATCGCGACCTGGATCCATATTACCTATAGCCATACAAATTGCCAACAAAGCAAATATCATAACAACTGTAAACCAAAGAATCAGGTTAAATATGATGGGGTAGTCTCTTCCGTAAATAGGTGCAATGTTCAAATTTTTCTAAAACAAGAAAAAGTGTCATTCCTGATTGAAATTTTATTTACAATAAAAACCTACCCAAAACAAATTAGTGGTATTACCGTCGGCCTTAACTGCTGGAACACTACGTGCACGTCTGGTGTGACTAACGTCACTAGTGACAACTGTGACTAGAATTTTCCCATCGTATGCTTCATTAAATGCTTGGCTTAAACGGTTGATCGAATCAATCAACAACCTTTTACCTTCGTTAGTTGCAGTTGAATTATCACCGTGCAAATCAGAAAGGGCATGTAAACCGCCACATCTGAATCTGTAGAAGTCAGGTTGGAAATTTCTCTTGAGAACTCCACTTTCGATCTACAAAATACATTTTTTACACAAAATTTTCAAAATAAAATTATATTTACCTCGTTCGAAATGGCATTCAAGAGGTTAATTTCGTGTAAAAATTTACGATCCTCTTCCACGTCATACTTTAAGTTAGCGTGACCATCCTTGGACTTTTTCAAATGCTGAATTCCATTAAGAAACTTGTAACTATTAACCTAAAATTTTAATTTGAGCCAACAACCAAATTATAAAAAAACGAAACGTACAGTTTTCAAAGTGTCTGCTAGATCAATGTTAATCACTTTGCTCTCTCCGACCGGGTTGTGGTCATTAATACGCTTCTGCATTTCACCAAAAGTTTCGTCCTCGTTGGAGTCGGTTTTCAAAGGGAAATTATGACCGACGCCTTCCAAGTTTGTTATACCGTCCACTGTTACGGTCACCACAGCTTCTGCTAAACCGAAGGGACTTTTGAGGTACATTCCGGTCCACGATGAACCCTACGAGAAAGGTATGATTCAAGTTAATACATTCGAAATTTTATAACTTACATGTTCGATTGAAAATCCTAGAGCAAGAGAATAAACCTCGGGAAGATCGCTTTCGTACAAGCGCTGGTGTCCCTTGAATGTTATGCCATTTGGATGATTTAAAATGTACAATTCTCCCAGAGAATGCACTGAAATCACAAGGTTAGAAAATTGTTAGGTATGAGAAAATGTCAGTTTCCTTACCGTAGGCGATGATTGTTGTAAAAAATATTAATTTAAACATCTTCGCTAAATTTAAAAGAACCTACACCTCGATGATCACTTGACTGTGATCATATGATTGAAAATTTTGGTGGTTACCAATAATTGACGTAAATGTCACCAAAATGATAAGCAACCCAACATACATCTTTTCTTAAGGGTGGACCGTTTGTAACTGTCAAATTTATAATATTGTACTTTTGCTAGCGTTTAATATTCCTGAGTCTTACTTATATTATTTTTGACTGCAGAGTCGCTACAGTATTAGACAATCTATAATTTCTTTTTGGTAAATTTATATGTATAAAACTTTTGTTTTTGGCGCTGCTTTAGGGGATTTGATTGTTTTAATAGTTTTTTTGGATTAATTTGCAACGTCTATATTTTTGTATCAATAACTCATGCACTTTTGAGCATTGAATTTAGTTATTACTCTTTCATATCTATGATTGAGTACATGCTTTTTCAGATCATCGATAAGATAAAGATTGTAGGGGTTGGGGCGTCCTCCAGGGACAATCTTCCGGTAGTAGAAAATTAAATGCTTTGCCACACTAAAAGGTGTAAGGATAAAAATCCATTTCCAAAGATTTGGATTCCTCTTAATTAAATTAATTTTCGTTCCAGTACGGCACTGGAGATTGCTGAGAAACAAGTGTCAGTTTCTAACTTTAAAAGTTGATGGTTTGCCCAGACGATCACATTTCCAGCCTTTTAATAAAAGTTTCTTTCCCACTGAAAATCTAATTAAATTTCCCTCCGGAAAGGTAAACTCTTAATATGGTAAGCTGAAATTTGATTGGTTGCGTCTGTTGACATTTCGCGATGGTGGGGTTCAATTGACCACAAGAAATGGGTGTGTAATAATTTTTGACCTAAAGCCAATTTTGGTACGTTTTTTAATATTTTAATTGTGTTTATGTAATACATGTTGAATTTTGACAATTGTGTGTGCGTATGTGTGGTAGTTTGAAGCGCCCACGGCTGTAAATGTTTAGCTTCTATTGTTGCTTTATTGCAGATGCTTAATTTGTAAATCTGGTTTGTTTTTGTCGCCCCTTTTTGCCACAAACATGTCTCCAACACCTATGCCTAGGTAAGTTGTGTACCATTATGTAAAATTATCTTTTTGAGTACACACCTGTAGTAGCGATAACTCGGTTAAGTGATTGTAAACGAATAACGACTACCGGCGCATCGAGGATTTAGTTATTGACTGATAAGGATTCTTCAAAGCTCTCAAAATAGATCAAGTCTGAGTTATGAAAATTGGAACATAGTCTCACTCTTTCATAGAGGAAAGAAACCATTTCACTTTCTTTTAATCCTTTTTATACGATACAGACTCGTAATACATAATTTTAGAGTA
This sequence comes from Lycocerus yunnanus, assembly GCA_036346125.1. Classification (NCBI taxonomy): domain Eukaryota; kingdom Metazoa; phylum Arthropoda; class Insecta; order Coleoptera; family Cantharidae; genus Lycocerus; species Lycocerus yunnanus. The sequence goes on from JARFIX010000085.1 coordinate 629,737, forward strand.
TTGCACAGGTAATTTTTCCAATATCACTAAAACAATTTAAAAACTTACCTCTGTGAACGTTAAACGACTGAACAGAAAAGTTAAATTTTTAACTGTTCGTTTTTATCAGTAATCAAATATTACTTCATAGATAAGGCATGTGCCGCTCATTATTAGCACCAATTTTTTAAAAGCACGCGTTGTTTTCATAAAAATGTACAAAAGTTTTAATTTACCACAAGACCAATCTCCAGATGTCCCGGATTTACAATCTCTTCATCACAGCATATTGTTTCGAAGACGAGCAGAATCTAAAGAGCACATTTTCGATGAGCCTAATAAACGCAACAGCAACTACGATGATTTAAGTGATTTTTCTAGTGCTACAACTAATTCACAAGAGTCATTCAATAATATCGTGCCGGCTAAATCCAATGCTATTGCTTACAACACTACAGGTGTTGTTACTGCTAGGTACTTTTTATTGCGGTGTTGTGTGGAAGTGACTATGTTATTGTTTTGCTTTTAGTTTAACCGGAGGGATGTCGTTTGATACCATGGCTTGCTCCCGTTGTGGAGAAGGGTTTGATCCTCATGAGAAAATCGTCAATTCTACTGGAGAGTTATGGCATCAGCAGTGTTTTGTGTAAGTGATTCATTTTTAAACTGGATTTTCCTATGCAATTGGTAATAAAAATCAGATTAGGCCCTTTTAGGATGAAGGTGGTTTTACCAAACCAAATCATTAATTTTGAAAAAGAAATTTAAAATTTTTAATGACAAGTGGTACCTATATTTACACACTTGAAATCGATGATTTTCTTCATTAGTTTTTTTTCAATTTTCATAGTTTTGGAATTTTGTAAAGCACAAGAAACAAACTGAATCATAGATATGATTTTGTTAAGGGTGGGGGATTCAATAAAATTTATTGTGAAAACAAACAAAATAATTATAATTTTGGAAATGATACGAGATTACTACTTTAAAGGGGGAGGATGAATTTCTCATTTTATAATTATATGGTTTTGGACTAAAATCATTTTGTGGCACCTATGGACAAAAGCATGTTTCTGTTTTATTTTTAAAATACTATCACTAGGATCATTAACATTTATTTTTTCTTGTAATTATACAGGGTAGCTCACTTATGCTCGTTTTCTTCACCTAGAGCAGGGTCGGCAACCCGAAGCTCGCAAGTCGCATGCGGCTCTTTAACAAAAATTTGTGAATCTTGTCGGATGATGACAGATTTTCATTTTGTATTTTACAAATTTATAAAAAATATAAATATCAATATCTACTTTGACAACACTGCTTTCTACGTACATACCATCTTCCATAAACCATCAATATTACTGTTAATATTTTGTTCCGATTCTGTTTAATACATAAAAAAACATTTTTGAATTTTCGTTGCTTTTAACCACTCATTGTGGCTCTTGGAGAATTTTGGTGGAAATGAGTGAAATGGCTTTGTGTTCCAAAAAGGTTGCTGTACCCTGACCTAGAGCTATCTACTAGAAAACTCAAAATATATCAGTCTTAATATTAAATTCATAAACCTAGTTCGTAATATATTCATCTTCAGAAGTACACGGGGTTGCCTGCCGGTAATATTTTCATTATAGTCATTATTATCCAATAAAATCTTAAAATATTATCAAAAAAAGTTGAAAAATTATTAATAGTTATTTATGTACCAAGATGTGAAAGTATCAATTTATGAGAATTAAGTGAAATACTTATAGAGGGACAAAGAATGTTTTCTGCATCCCAAAGGCATTTTCAAATCGACTACTAAAACATCAACAGAGAATTTTTATTGAAAATAACACGTACTAATAATTTTGATTGCAGTTGTGCCCAATGCTTCCGTCCCTTCAAGGATGGCGTATTTTACGAATTTGAAGGTCGCAAATATTGCGAACACGATTTCAAGTGTTATTTGCACCTTGCTGTGGAAAGTGTGGTAAATTTGTAATAGGACGAGTTATTAAAGCCATGAATGCCAATTGGCATCCGAATTGTTTTTGCTGCGAAATGTGTAATGTTGAATTGGCCGATTCGGGTTTTATACGCAACGCAGGGCGCGCTTTATGTCACGAATGTAATGCTAAAGTTAAAGCCGTCGGTTTAGGCAAATATGTTTGTCACAAGTGCCAGTAAGTTCTCAACTTTAATTTGAAATTGCATTTTAAGTTGCTGTTTTTAGTGGTTTAATCGACGATCAACCGTTGAAGTTTAGGGGTGAAGTCTATCACCCTTATCATTTCAATTGTACTGCTTGTGCGGTGGAATTGGATAGCAGTGCTAGAGAGGTGCGCAGTCGACCTGGATTTGCCAATAACGATATGAACGAATTATATTGTTTACGATGTCATGATAAAATGGGAATTCCAATTTGTGGTGCTTGTCGTAGACCAATTGAAGAGCGCGTGGTTACGGCACTTGGTAAACACTGGCATGTTGAGGTAAATACACCTAAAATGAAATTTTGTTCTTGTTTACCTCTCAATTACGAATTTTAGCATTTTGTTTGTGCTAAATGTGAGAAACCCTTTTTTGGACATCGTCACTACGAAAAGAAAGGTTTGGCTTACTGTGAGACACATTACCACCAACTGTTTGGAAATCTTTGCTTTGTTTGCAATCAAGTCATAGCCAGTGACGGTAAGTTTTTGATCAAATTTTTTCGCAAATATCATCGTTGGTTTTTTTTAGTTTTTACCGCTTTAAATAAAGCTTGGTGTGTTCACCACTTTGCTTGTTCATTGTGCGATCAAAAAATGAATCAAAAGACCAAGTTTTACGAATTTGACTTGAAACCTGCTTGCAAGAAGTGCTACGAAAAGCTTCCAGTGGAGTTTCGCCGCAGATTGAGGCGTCAACATGAAGCTACGCCCAAGAAAGCTGTACCAATTTAATTTAATTTTTTCTTTTGTTTGATATTATAGAAAATTAACTTTTTAAAACTTAAAATTTTTAACTTAGGTGCCTTACCAGTGGTGAACTCAGGGTTTGTAACCTTGCCTTATTTATATTCGAACTAAAAAAATGTATAAGTACTATAATAATATAATATAAAAACTTTGCCTTACATTTAGGTGCTCTAATTTTGTACGCTTAAAATGTATAATCGCTTCATACCATTAAGTGCTTATTAGATTTTAATATTTGCTTATATTTTTATATTAGCAACAAGAATTGTGTGTTTACAATCATTTTAACATAAACTTTTGTTAACGTTTCTTACGTAATTTTTATAATTTACTATTTTTAATGGGCAAATTAAGACTATTGAAAAGCTTAGTTTGCAGAATTTTAAAATGTTTCATACCTAAATAATAATTTATAGTTTTAATTTTATTAAGGAGTCTAATAAGCAAATTTTAAATTAAAAATGTGTAACATAGTTTTAATTGTTGACTTGTAATTTCAAATTGATTAAATTTATTTAATGTTTTTATTGATTTTTATTTCAACTTGTTGATACCGTAAAATATAGTTTTTATTTTTTATTGAATTTTCTACGGTGGTTACCACCTTCACTGCCATATCATAGTATTTTCTTAGAAATTCAAAAATTACATTCTTAGGAAGACCAAGAAAAGGAGAGACCAAATTATTAATAAATCACTTGCAACAGTGGTAGACTAAAAATAGGTAATTAGGGGATCAACGAAACTCGGCATAGATGTAGTTGAATACGTTCTTTTAGGAACCAATGAGTCTACCCCAAATTTAAAAGCAGTTATCGTTTTCAAGATTGTTAAAGGGTGGAAAATTACTTTTTGTATAAAATTACAGAACGACTAATTTTATTGAAAATTACAAGAGATCTTTTTGTAGCTAAACAATTTATCTTTAAATTCTACTCTTTTGTTTTTTTTGTACGATTAAAATCAAAGAAAATTTGAAAAATATTCACTTTTTTTATTGCTGCTAATGTATTTCGATGGTATAAGTGCCATTACATATAAATAATTTACGGGACTGTGCTATTTTAATTTTTATGAGGCTTTAAAGTGAAACTATTTGATTCCACTCCAAAAAGCCTATAAATCCAATATAAGAAAACAGTGCATTCTACCCTCCTTCACGTAGAGATTTTAAAAACAACACTGGAATTATGTTGTCTCCTGTTGCTATAACATAAGTAACAGTAGGGAAGTTGCCATCATGCAATATTAGAATAGGCTTTGCAGCTTCTTGACTGAAAAGTAAGCAATGCGATTATTTGGCTTTTCTAACTTCTAGAGTTTAACATGGAAATTTATTAAATCAGAGTTGAGAGGCAGCACCTGGAAAGTGTGGAAATAAAATTTTTTCATTTTAAGCCCGATCAAACATTATTTTCCTTATTATTACAAATTTAAAACGTCAGATTTTGAAAAATTAATTTCTTCGGATCATGACCACATTCAAACGGAGGATTTTGGTTTGTGGAAAGATACAAAAAGAGTTATAGACCGGGATCCAGCAAACAAAAACACGTGTGATAAGTTCAATGGTAAAACTTTTAGGAGTAGGAGGAGGAGGAAAACTTATAATCTTATTATACATGTTTTTTTGCCTGCTCCCGGTCTATTAATAGAAGCACTACTATAATTTATACCGGAAATAACTAACCACAACTACTAATCAAATCAATGTAACGATCAATTATCGAATAACGGATTTTTTAATAAAAAACTTTTTTAATAAAATTGCACGTAAAATGCAGATCAGCAAGTTTCGACCTAAAATTTTCGGCAGGTTTGTGTAGATCTGACAAATTTCGAATTATTTCTTTTCTGGATTTTAGGTTTACTTTATCTAATTATTTGATTTGAAAGTTTTTCGGAGATTTTCAAAATATAATTTATAAAGTAAGTTTTTTGTTTTTTGTGAATTTTATTGCTGTACCATGCATCTGCTGGGACCATAAAATTTCCAATCAGTACAGAACTTTCACGATTAATTTCACATTATAATAGGAAGATCACGGAATATCAACTTGCGCTGTGTGCTTATCTAATTATCATAAGCCCGGAGCTGGAAAATATTACAATAGTAAATTAATATTCTAAGGTCAATAATTACATAAATATGAATCAATTTTTTATCGTTGGAGTATGTGTAAAGTAAATAGTATTATAGGAAGATTAACAAAAAGAAAGTAAATTTCTCGCCATGCTACAACTTTTGTAGAAGTGGAAGTTGTACCTCATGCACACATTTTGATGACAATTTAACTTTTAGTACCTATTTGAATGTTGTGTTCGTTTTATTATCGAAACTATGATAAAGATAAACCGATTTTACGCTCGAGTGTATAATTTCAAGTTTTAGTAAAACCATCGCTGATTGCATATGAATTGTGCGTTTTTAATTGTCTTGTTTATTAGTAAAATTTTAAAATTAGGTAAGGAATTTTGTTTTTAATTTCAATTGTTTACTCGTAGATAAAAAATTTTATCTGCCTGTTTGCTCTAGTGAAAATTTGCATTTTTTAATACTAGTGCTCTTGTACCGCCAGGGGGGAAGGCTTGAAATAATCCTAAATATTTTGTTTCTGAGTATTATCGATAATTTAGGTAGATAAATAAAAAAAGTGTTTGTTTCTTTATAAGGGCCAATTAAGTAATATTGCGCCGGAAGGGGGGGGCCTTTACCTCTGGTTATATGTTTTATTTACAATTATTGCGTGTTGTGTACATCAAATGAAGGTAATTTATAAATTGCTTTGCGTCTTTGTTCCTAACAGAAGTCGAACCGGGATGTGTTTTTACTAAAGTTTTACTGGTTTTTTCCACGAGGCTTTTTTGGAAGATTGCAATATTACAAAACCTTGATTTTTCAAAAAATTCGCCTGCAGAGTCTTACAATTAAAGTAAAATATTTATTGGCGGTTATAAATTACCGGCAATCTAAAAATAAAATTAATTAGGTACCCAATTAATCGAAGCCCCACACTGTTATTTGTAAAAAAAACAGATGACGGTTTTTAAAATAAAGTAGCCAACTTTATTATAAATTACGATAATAGAAGACAAGGAACACAGTTAACTAAAAATGATTACATTTTCGAATTTTTTTAATCAATTAGATTAATTATTATTGAATTAAGTCAAGGTTAATTGCTTCTATCGGCACCGCCAATTTGAAAATTTTTCCATCTTGATCCACGCAAATACCAATATTTTTACCAAAATTAATTGATTTAAATTTTTTTGAGCCGATTACTCAGATAAATCTTCAAGCTTCCAAATTGTTTTAGTGCGCCTAGTTTTCGAGCTATAATTAGTCAAACTCCAATAATGCTATGTAACTGTTCATGAATTATTGTAATTTTTTTAAACAATTTTACGGAGAATACTTTTACATATTCTAATATTGATTTATTACAAAAAAAACGAGTGATTTTGAGGCGCCTTTTCGGAAGAAAGGTAAAGGATGAAATCGAAAGGACACAAAAACTAAAAAAAATTTATATATTAAATAGATGTATTTGATAAATTTGAAAGTGTTTACCCAAACACCCACATTTTTATTGTATTATTTATAATATTATGCACTTCGGAATTAAGGCCGCGTGACAAATTTTATCGCTTTAATGTAGCGATAATATTTTTATATTGCAAATATTTTTTCTATTGTGAACTTTTAATAACTATTTCAGGATAATTAAAATAATTGTTGATGCGAATAACAAATCATTAATTATTGAATAGCAAAATTATTTAATGGATTTTATATTTAATTTAGCTATTTCTTAAATTTTTTAGTTTAATTTTTATATTTTCTTTTATAGCTTTTGTTGCAAAGGCAATTATAGGTAAAATTTTCAAGACGGCTGCACAAAATATCTTCTTTGTTGGCTCACGAACTTTTAATCCACCTAGTCGAACTATTAAATTATCTTAACTAAAGTAAAATGCCGAAAGGAACCCATTTAGCGCGGATCCTTTGCTACCCTGGAAAAAGGGATAAACCCGAGCAATAAAGTTGATTCTTTGTGCGGCTGACTAGACGTAATATTAGTTTTAAGCTTTGTCTGGGTGTGAGACAAACACCTGTACAATAATTTTAGTCGCCAATGGACCTCAGCTTAAATGCACCGCCTAAGTACTAGCGTGGGACATTATTTTTATGCCTTAATCCTTTATGGTTCTTTCCTTACAAAGTGAGTTTTGCGGTCAGTTTCTAAGGAAAGAAACATGTTTAATTTCTATTGGTTTAAGTGCTTCACACGCCCTTCTTGGTTGGTCAAAAATCTTCTGCAAAGAAAACCAAGGAGGAGCAAAATTTAACTTATGTGTGAAGTACTTGGACCAAAATCAGTTTCGTATCATACAACTCCAAGAGCTCAACATTACTTCGAGTTCTTGCACAAAGTTCGTTTTTGTTATAAATGTTGTGCATGTAAATATTTTTGTAAATACAATTATTTCAAAAAGATTTCTGAATTTTCATCGCACAACTGGTCCTTCGATCCAAAGAAAAACAAACCTACGGTAGCCGTAACAAATCAACATTTCCCAGGCCCGTACAGCTGTTATTACTACTCTGTTCAACAATTTTAATATTCTATATAACATTTATGAATATCCTATATAACGTTCGTTTATTCTCGGTGCAGACGATTAAAGCGTAAGTACGTCGTACAAGTTTAATTGCTACCGCTTGCAAAAAAGCTGCGATATGTGAAGTTTTTCAAACTCTTCATTGATTAATAGAAAATCACAGGCTTGTAGCTAGGGGGGGGGGCACCTCGGAGCACGTGCCCTCCCGTCCCGTCGAAATTTAAAAAGTTCTTTTTTTAACATTTAAAAAATTGAATTTTGAAAATAAATAGGTGTAGGTATTTTCAAGTTGGAAAATCTTTACAAGTTTTCCAAATAGGGAAATAAAATTCTGGCTACGGATCTGTGAGTAAGGTTTAGCTTATATTTCTTGTGCTAAAAACTTTCACTATTAATCGCTTAATACTGAAGACCATAAGCATGCAATGTTTTCTATCACAGTTTGAGTGTGATTGATAAGGTCTGGGGGGTGTGGAGCACCCCCGGTCTCTAAAAGTATGGTTTATAATTCAGGCTAATTGGGATATTAGTTACTTGAGGGTGACTTGTTAAAGTAAGGATTAATTAGTTCTCTAGAAATTTTTTCTAGATCGGTTATGCTGATATCTTCAATTTATTTCTAATAAAAAATAAGCTGCACAAAGGGGGTCTGGGGATGTGGAACACCCTCCAGTGCTTCACTGTTAAAAGGCAAAACATTCAATGTTTACAAATTATGAATAAGGTTTATTATAGCGCTTTGATTTTCTTGAGAACGATGACATATTATACAAGGAGGAATTCATAATCCTCTCCCCCCCCCACCTCAGATTCTTGGTCTAAAACTTGGTATTGTGCTAAAAACTTTCACTATTAATCGCTTAATACTGAAGATCATAAGTTTGCAAATTTACCTATCACAGTTTGAGTGTACCTGGGGGGTGCTCCACACCCCCCAGACCCCCCGGTCTCCAAAGGTATGGTTTTTAAATTGGGCTAATTGGGATATTAGTACTTGAGTGTGACTTGTTAAAGTTTTGTAATTTTAAACTTGTTAAAATTTTTATTTCTAATAAGAAATAAACTGTACCAACCGGGGGTCTGGGGTTACAGATTATGAGTAAGGTTTATAATAGCGTTTTGAATTTCTTGAGAACGATAACATATTATACTAGGAGGGAATTTATAATTTTTCTTCCCCAGATTCTCGGTCAGTGCTTTATATTTCTTGTGCTAAAACTTTCACTATTAATCGCTTAACACTGATCACCCTAAGTTTGAAAATTTATCTATTACAGTTTGAGTGAACTGGGGCTCCCAGACCCCGGCTTCTAAAAGTACGGTTTGTAATTTGGGCTAATTGGGATATTAGATACTGAGTGTGACTTGTTAAATTTAGGATTAATTAGTTTTCTAGAATTTTTCTAGATCGCTTATGCTGATATCTTCAATTTATTTCTAATAAAAATAAACGCAACCGGGGTCTGGGGGTGTGGAACACCTCCAGTGCCTCAGTGTTTAAAAGCCAAAAGCAAAACTTTCAATTTTTACAGATTATGAGTAGGGTTTATAATGGCGTTTCTTGAGAACGATGACATACTATATTATACTGGGGAAATTTATAATCTTCTCTCTCTCTCCAGATTTTCGGTCACTGCTTTATATCTTTTGTGCTAAATACTTTTGTTATTAATCGCTTAATACTGAAGACCATAAGTTTGCAAATTTATCTATCACAGTTTGAGTGTACCTGGGGGGGCTCCCAGACCCCGGCTTCTAAAAGTAGGTTTGTAATTTAGGCTAATTGGGATATTAGATACTGAGTGTGACTTGTTAAATTTAGGATTAATTAGTTTTCTAGAATTTTTTCTAGATCGGTTATGCTGATATCATCAATTTATTTCTAATAAAAATAAACTGCACAAACGGGGGTCTGGGGTGTGGAACACCCTCCAGTGCCTCAGTGTTTAAAAGCCAAAAGCAAAACTTTCAATTTTACAGATTATGAGTAGGGTTTATATGGCGTTTCTTGAGAACGATGACATATACATATTATACTGGGGAAATTTATAATCTTCTCTCTCCAGATTTTCGGTCACTGCTTTATATCTTTTGTGCAAATACTTTTGTTATTAATCGCTTAATACTGAAGACCATAAGTTTGCAAATTTATTTATCACAGTTTGAGGTACCTGGGGTGCTCCACACCCCAGACCCCCGGTCTCTAAAAGTACGGTTTATAATTAAGGCTAATTGGGATATTAGTACTTGAGTAAGACTTGTTAAAGTTGGGATAACTTCTTTTTTCTAGATCGGACATCTTTAATTCATTTCTGACAAAAAACAAACTGCACAAACTGGGGAATGTGGAACACCCTCCAGTTTTTACAGATTATGAGTAAGCAGAACCGTAGCACGTTGCCTCAGGTGCGTCCCTCCTCCTCCCGAAATGTTAAAAAAATTCTTTTTGAAAATTTGAATTTTAAAAATAAATAGGTGTAAGTATTTTCAAGTTGGAAAATTTTTACAAGTGCCTTCCTCGAAATGAAATCTTAGCTACGGGCCTGGAAAATCAATGATGATCACTAAAAATATCACGCTACTATAGCAACGCCTAAGTAGATGTGCTGAAATCTTCGATGCACTTCTGACAAAACTAAACTGCATAGATCCATTAGTACATCATTATAGGGAACCAGGACATTTAATTTTTAAAATTTTATGATATTAACTATTTTGGTTTGTTTATAAATTATGATACGTACTGCGTTAGGGGGGGGGGAGCTAAATTTGTAAACAGATTTTATAGCTTATTTGAATCATTTCTAAAATATTCCCCAGCCATTAATTTTATTTGCGAGAACCACGTGGAAGATTTATAACTTGAAATACTCCCCAGAACAACAGTGTTATCGGGATTCAAAATATTAAAGGTTAGACCCCATTAAATTTGACTTGTTAAATTTAGAATAACAAATAATTTTAATATCGATTTTTAAGTATTATTCTTATTTTCCTATTTGTAATAATTTTTATGCGAATTTCTATGTGAACATTAAGTTCACATAGAAAACCGCTAATGGCCCCCTCTAGAGATGGTCATTTATTACAGTAAAATTATTTGAAAATATTTTACCAATTTATTAAATATACCATTGCTGAAAGCTTACAAATAATGTTTCGTTTTATTGTTCATTTAACTTTATAATTTAAAAAATTTGAACAAAATAGCTATTAAATATATAAAATAATTTTCATTTTACACATTTTTAAGAATAATTTGAAATAATAACGAATAAAAAAAATTAAAAAATGTCAGGGATATGAGCCATCAAGTAGGACCCTCTTTAGAAAATCCTTGCTGATGGTGTATTTATTTTTTCTGTCGGGCATTGTCTGAAAAATAATAAATAATTTTTTTCCTACTTAGAAAGGCAATAGCTAAGATGTAGCATAGGGAAAACATTTTTGTAAGTTTTTTTTGTAAAAATGGCAGTTGTTTGAAAAAAACTCTGATTTTTATCTTATTGTTAGTTTAAAAAATTTATAACTTACGAACGTAGCACCTAATCAAAAAAATTCTATGGTGCATCTTAGATAACAATTGAAATTATATATATTATTAACCTTTGAAATTAATATTAGATTCAAATTCTTAAAATCAGAAATTATTATTAAACGTCTGATGACAGCAGTAACCATTGCTGAAAGCTTACAAATAATATTTCGTTTTATTGTTCATTTAACCTTCTAATTTTAAAAATTTGAATCTAATCTTAGATAATTTATAAAGAATATGTGTTGTAAATTTCAACAAAATTGGGTAAGTAGATCTTGAGATATCTTATACACCAATTTGAAAAAGTAGTTTCTTAATTTTTAAATTTCTTTATTCACATATTATTGACAGTTAAGATTTTTAATTAATATATTTTTTGAGAAGGAATTTTTCAAAGAGTAAAAATGTTGCCAATCAATAGAAAAACAAATGAAATCAAAATATTGTTGCTATAATCCTGAAATTGTAGAATTACACTTTGTATTTACTAAAGCATTTTGTCAGAAGTTTATCTATTTATATTCTAGTTTCCAAAAATATTCATAACTGAAAGCTTAACCAACATTATTTTGTAAATAACTTATCACCTATGTACATAAATAATTAACAATTGCAATGATTATTTTACCTAAACCATAATTTGTCTTAATGGTTATTGAACTCTCAGTGTGTTTAGTATATAATATTACCACTGCGGAGCTGTTGTTGCACCTTTGTCAAAAATTTTCCGTATAACTTCAGATATTAGCATTCCCGCCAGAGGGCGTTCTAATTTATATTAGATGCCAATAATGTATCTAGTAATTTTTGAAGTTATTTGAAATGCATCTGATATTTTCAAAAATTGTTTTTAGATTTCTAGGTATAATATTAATTTATAAGAATGTAAAGGCGGGCGGGAGGCATACTCTACTTTACTCGAGTAATATATTACAAAATTACGAAATTATTTTGTTTAGCTTAAGAAATCATTTTTCTTTTTCTAATCGGGGTTTATAAATTAAATTGTTAAATTAGGTTTATGTTATTGTCTGCCATTACTGTTGTTTAAGGAGTTAGTGGTACTCAGTAATCTGAAAAATTTGATTTTTTAATTTTGGCATTTTCTAGAGAAGTAGTATATTTCCTGAAAGTTTAATGTTAATCTCACTAAAAGGAACCGGAGTTGGATAACAAAAAATTTGAAAAACTAGAAATTAAAACTTGAAAAGCGCTTTTCTCGAAACAGCATTTTTCAAATCGGTGAACAGGATTGCTAAAAAGCGGCTCAGTGTATCGCTTTGAAATTTTAACACTTTTTTTCTTGTATACTTTTCCTTTTACTGTCAAAATAAACTTATTTTAAGAACGAGTTTATTTTGAAAATTAGCATGAGTTTTTTAAAATACTTAGAAATTAGGGCCCATGAATGTTTTTTGCACCGAGGTCCACTCAGTGTTAGATCGACTACTGCAATAATACCATATTATTTATAATTCAAACTGAGTAATCAATTTGTCATAATCAAGAAATTCTTTATCGTGCACATGGATTTTTCGTTCTTAATCATCGAGTTTGATGATGTTTACACGAAGTTCAAAGTCTGGGATGCGCAGAGCACAAGTTAACAAATTATTCCTACTCAGACCTCAGCCAATTTTGCTAATTATTCTTTGTTACGAACTCGAAAGATTCTGATGAGTTGCAAACACAAGGAAACGTGAATAATTTTACTTCCTCTGCCGTTTGTTTACATGTGGAGATAAGAACACCCATAATAGCTTTCTGAATTCCAACCAAGTTCATATTTTCACATTACCAAACGGAGAGCCGCATTTAGTCATTTCGTTATCGTGAATCTTTGGAACGTGGGCTAATAACCTAAAGCGCAAAGTTTTATTGGATTTGGAGAATTTTTATGATGTACAAATTTTCGATAAGGTTTTAGATGTGGTGATTGTAATAATTATGTATTGTGAATTTTTCAAGCATTAAATTATTAATTACGAAACATGATAAGATAACTGCTTACACTTTCGTACACAACCATCGGTTCAAAACTCGATCTTAATTGCATTAAATTGATTTAATCGTGGCTTATTAGATCTATACAATGAATAATTGATCAATTAATGTGACTTTACTTCTGAAAATTGATCAAATCAGTCTGCAATACAATTTTTATCGCACCAATAGGTAAATAGGTAAAGATCATTTCAAGTTTTAATATTTGTGGTATAGGATAAGTCAAAAGTTTCTGGTTTACCAATACCTGCAAATCAGTTACCCCATTTTGTGAATCGTTTCAATTATTACAGTTCGATTAACCTTACAAAATAGATGTGGGCGTGGCTCTGTTCTTACCGACCAATCATTTTACCAAAAAGCCGTATTTTTGTTTTTGATTGGCCGAGTAAAACAATTATCATTTATTTGAAACATCAAAACTGAAAATAGTAAATTACATTATGGTGACTTTTTTCAGATGTTCAATTATGAAAGTATTACTTTTAATCGTTTTGTTCGTTGCTTCCGCACTTTCAATATTATTTGAAATGACGGAGGACAAATTAATATCAATAATCCAATTGCAAGACTATGAAATAAACGATCACTACGACGATGTGACCAAAGCAACCAAGAAAACTCTCTTTGGGCATAATTTTACTCATAAGGTAAGTTTTTTTTCTGAAAAAATTAAATTATACAGCGAATGATGTGTTACAGACTAATTTTGAAATAGAGCGAGGAGAAAGCATTCGAGATTTTCACATACGAAATCTGCAATTTGAAAATATGGTTCCATATGATGTAATGAGAAATTGGACCTTACTTACCAAAACCGGAGATTTTTTGTTACCATCAAACGAATTTCAATCGGTAAATTACCATACCAACTATATTTCAATTTTTTTAATACTTTTTTAATTGCCTAGTTGCTTGAATTTCATAACAAAAATTTGGAACTATCCACGATGGCGAATGTAACTTGTGAGGGAGGAATTGAAGAATACTGCATGGTAACCCAACAAGGTTTTTATTTATAACAAAAAAGTTACAAAATTATAATTTTCAAATTTTAGAGTACCGGAACATTTTAGTTTCCAATAGAAGTCTGGATCGACTAAATAAAACTTGGAATGCATGGCAAGAAAAATATGACGACAAAGTTCTTCATTTTCAGATAACCTGCAGTTGGTCAACAAAGCCCTAACGTCGAACAGTAAGCAGCAAACTTTTTTCTGTCGAAAACTTTTCTTACGTTAGAACATTTTAGTGGTTCATACATCAAAAGACTATTGGGAAATGTTGTCCGAGTACGAAAATGGATACCAAGAAGCCGAAAAACTTTGGGAAGACGTTCGCCCTCTATATAACAAATTATATGATTTTGTAAAAGTTCGCTTACGTAATTATTACAATATTAGCGAAGAAGAGCCCATACCTGTATATTTGCTGGGTAAATCCCCGTTTTAATAATTAGCTTCTTTTAATCAAATTTTATATAGGTGATAATTTTGGAATCGATTGGACCAATATTGCCGATATAGTATTACCTCACCCTTATTTATATGACGAAATCCAAATAGAATTAAAATATTGGGTAACTATCACTCTGCAACCTTGAACCAAACCATTAAAATGCAAATTTTTAGACCGTATCTGAGATTTTTCAATTGGGCGAAGGTGTTACCAAAAATATTGGATTAGGAAAGTTTGGAAACAAATTTTACAGTAGAAGTCAGTTTAATCATTCCACCTGCGGTCCTTACATTTTCAGCAGTTGTGCCCGAGAACAAACAGAGTAATTTTTTGCAATACAGCTTTTCTGAATTTAACTTGAGTATCAAAATTTAAGCGTGGTAACATGTGATAAATTAGGATGGAAGGAATATTTGAATATACACGAAGCTTCGATGGATATAGCGATAAGAAACCAAGAGTATTTAAGTTTGCCAAGACAAGAAATGCACTTTTCTGCAGCCGATGAAGCTTTCATTAATTTGGGTTCGATTTTGGCAATCGAGAATCTGCCGTTATACAACTTTGTTCCAAAAGAGGGTTTTACAGAAAAGATAAATTTGATCGCAAAAACACCGCACTTCTGTTGATGGCGCTCAGGATTTTGCCAAAACTTGCGTATTATTTTGCTGCCGACCAATGGAGATTGTTGGAATTGGAGTTTAGTTATGGGAATTTTACCGAAACCTGGTGGCAAATACGGTAAGATTAGAAACAATGAAGTAATAATTGGCTGATTTTGATTACTTTAAAGCAATGAGATTCAAGGTGTGGGTTGTGATTCCAACTTGACAGCCGATTATTTGGGCGATCCACTGATAACTTCCAACAAACCTTATTTGAGGTAAACGCTGTTTTTCAAACTGCATTTGTTAAAAACTAATTCGTCCATTTTTCAGTAAATTTTTGGGAATATTTTTAGAGTTCCAAGTAGTCGATTATTATCGGAAATTCTTCCTGACAGAAAATGGAACGTTAATGGATTACATAATGCAAGATTCTAGTTTCAAGTAAGTTTTTTGTATGATGTATATCAAATTCCAAAAAATTTTGTTATTTCAGGGATTTCATTCGGGATAGACCAAAGAAAAGTTGGTCGGAGTTGATGTCGTTCCATGTGGGCATATCCAAAGTGTCTTCGACAGAACTTCTTGAGTACTTTCGGCCGTTAGAGGAATATTTGGAGAGTGCACCGATGAAAACAGATAAAATATTCAATACCGCCGAAAATTAGAACCACCACAACACCTTTGCCCAAAAAAACTAAAACAGTGCGGACGACGAAAAACGATAAGAATAAAGTAGTAACTCAGAATAATGGAACAGAAATTAATTCAAAATCAATAAATGGAAAGTTGGCAGACCAACCCGAAGTTACAAGTGCTTCCGGTCATGGCCTTACTATTTTTTTGTCAATTTTGGCTGTGTTAGTTGCAGGACTAATCGTTTTTGTAGCACTTAATCGATTTCCACTAACGCGAAAAATGATCAACAGAAGATTTAAGACTTGAAAAATCCAACTGGGAAAGTTTTGGTGGAATGTAAATATTTATTTATGGAACGAATGTGATTGTTGGATAATATTAAATAATAAATTATTTTTACTAAGACATTTTTGATTTTAAAATATATACGTACATAGTTTTACAATGCACAATTTATGGGGAGGCTAGGTCTCTTCTGCCTCTTCTGGCAAGCCGCCACCATTCTGGATCAACCATATTACGTAAAAATTGCATATTACGTAAAAATAACTTTAACAACCTAAAGAACTGTTGTGCGTGGAATAAAACAGATTAACTTCATAAAAAATATTGTTTTATATTATTTTCTAAACGAAATCGAATCCTACATACAAATTTAAATTAACAAACGTTTTACATCTATAATTCGTCTATTTTTTACTATTTTTTAATATATCTTCAAAATCTATGCTTATTTTTGAAACATCTACCTCGTCGTCCTCGATATTGTCTATCACAATATTTCCAGTTTGTCTGGATGTCCCAGGCGCCCTAAATATTTCCTCGTTACTATCTTCTTCATCGGATGAAGCATCTGAAATTCAAAGTACATATGTAGGTAAAATTTTCCTTCGACATTCAAGGTGACTTACCCAATAATCTTTGCGAGCGATGCCTCTTTTTAATTTATAGAAGGCAAATCCAGCTCCTGCGACAGCCAAAAGTGACCCAACAACTACTACACCTCGAAAGTAATTTAACTGCAATTTTAATAAAATTAAATCCAACTTATGGGACATCAAGGAATAATTACCCCGGGGTCATGTTCATCTACTTCTTTCCAATCCTTTTTGATAATCATTCGAACAGATCGAATGTTAATATCATCTCTACTCACTCCTCTTGATACGCAATGATATACACCTTCCTCGTCGCTGGAGACGGACTGAAAAGTATTAAAATGATTACATCGCTTATTTTGGATAATTAAGATGAGATGGATGAACAAGGATGCAGAACAACTTCCCCATCTGTTTAAGAACAAAGAGGGGGCTCCAAACCCATCAATAGCTTTCACATTTTGTTCCAGTTTTCAAATGTTCTCCTTTGCTCAAAAAATTATAGAAAAAATTGTACAAGTTATTATGTAGAAATAATGGATCAAAGTTCTTAGAAGTACCCGAAAGAAGACGACGAAAAAAGTTCAACATTGAAGAAAAATAAAGGAACAGTAATTCTTTAAGTCGCCAACATCTGGTAACGGATAGGCTCGTGAAGAAGAAAAATTCTTTTGAAGTTATTTTGTTAATGGAAAATTTTGTTAAATCAATTTTTACATCTTCAACCGTTCCATGTTTCCATGATGGCAAAAGTAATAACTTCGTTGTTTAAGTTTTGGGTTTGGTTTAATTTTCAAAATCTTAGGAGTTGCAATCTTCAAAATTGCAGGGAAAATACTAAAACCATAATTTTTTCGTAAATTACAGAATAATTATACAGTGGAACCTCGATATATCGAACCTCAAAGGGAACGAGAAAACTTTGAATTACTGAGAATTTCGATATTCTGAGGTCCCACTGTGGAAGAAAATTATACAAAAGTTATTTCTAAACATGAAATAGAAGTATATTACCCTCATAGCCAGAGAAGGGGAGATGTGACCCCCTTGGGAAATTTATTATTTTTTTAAATAGACCTAATATTAATTATTTTTTTCTTCCCAGGGTGTAAAAAAATAGGGCTTCATAACTCGAAAATTATCCCTACCCAAAGAAAAAGACTGCATTTTTCGGGTAGAGTCAGAAAACCCAAACTCGAAAATACACTTTTTTCTATAAAAAATAACTTCACCAAACGAAAAAGCATTAAAATACAAGACTATTTCGGTAGGTCCTTTAATAAGCCCACAATTTAAATTTGAAATTAATTTATTCCCAGAAGAAGCACATGTAAGTGTATTATTGCGCAATATCGCGTCATAATTGAATGCATTCTATCACCAGTACGCGCGTTGTGGGTGGCTCGACACCCACAACCGGCAATATCTCCCTGCTATGTGTCGGTTAACATTTTTCGAATAGGACCGGTCTAGGGCGATATTTTTAGTTGTCGATTTTGACTAACGCAACCACGGCCAATCTCAAATTTTTAAAGCTTTTTTTTTCAAAATTTGTGGTCCGACCGCAAATTTCTTTGAATGTATAGAGAACGATGTCCTCTTTTATAATTCATTTCAAAAATCATGAAAATCCGAATTCGGGATTTGTGACCGTCTCCATTTTTCTGGTATATAATAAATTGGTATTCTTATTCGAAAGAAATACAGCTTTAAATAGTTTTATAGACAGGAAGAGAGGGGAAGGGGTATGAAATGATCCTTAGTTCAGGGTGGGGGATCTGCCAATAATATAAGATAAAATATTGGAACTAGGAGATTTGGGGAATATGGAGTAACCTCCCTCCTCCAGAATAGGTCCTGTTCTCAAGAAAGATGAACGAAATTATAAAGCTTCTGAATAATTAAATGTTATACCTCGTGATGCTGGGGCACTGCATACCCCATCCCCAGACTCCCTGGTTTATTAAGTTTATTCTTACTAGAAATGAATTGAAGGGTAATAGTTCGGATTCCCGGATCGGGATTTTACCATTTTAAAGCGGTTTATGAAAGATGAGGGTCTAATTAGCAGATGAAAAAAATAAAATTTGCGGTCGGTTCACAAATTTTCGAAAAAAACGGCTTTAAAAATTAATTTAGAATGCAATTTTGTCATTGGCTCTTTTGCACTGTAACTCCGCCCAACGAAATTAAAATAGGTTGTGGCGACAGTCAAAATACTATAATCTCGGTTTATACAACGAATTATGAGAGATGAGAGTGTAATTAATAAAGAAAAAAAAGAAAATTTGTGGTTGGTCAACTAATTTCGGAAAACAATCACTTTTAAGGTGAATCCGAGTCTTGACGTAGTTGCGTTTGTCAAAACCGCTTGTAGCGGCTGGAGGAGCGGAAAAATACACTTTTTGGGTGAATCTGAGTCTTGGCGTAGTTGCGTTTGTCAAAACCGCTTGTAGCGGCCGGAGCGAAGCTTTAGTCATTAAAAACATCCCCCAAGAACGGTCCAACTCTACAAAGTGTGGATGTTGACCCGACAGATGTCAGGGAGCGACTGGTATCTCCCCACCACTTGCCACTGTTGATCCAAGCACAGCACACGTACCAAAAACGCAATGTATGCCATATTTAGCAGTTTATTACGCAATAATACACTTACATGTGTTTCTAATGGAAAATTGAAATTTTTGAAAGAAGAAGGAGAGTTAATAAATACCGTAAAACTGTTAAACTTTGCCCACGAGGGGTAACTTTGCACCAAAAAAATATAAGCTTCGGTGACGTAATAAGCAAAGAACGAAAATTTTCAGCCTTGGTTTTGGGTTGATAACAAACAAGACAGCCTTCCCTATCAACTGACGCAGTTCAGGTGCCAACCGGGCTATTGCGTCATGTTTTTTGGTGCAAAGTTACCCCTTTTGGGTAAAGTTTGGCGAATTGACGTACTAGAAAATCTATCGTAATTTTGAAAAAGTTTACCCAACAGCTTTTTGAATCGAACATATTTACTTATCCCCTACGTATGTTCATCGAATCAATCCAAAAACCGAATATATAACAATAAATTAGAGGAAACACGCATCACTTCCAATTTGCCTAGAATGGAGAGTCTGGAGGATATGGAATAAGGGCCGTCCATAAAGAATGTCCGCAATTTTTTCCAAATTTTGACCCTCCCTCCCCCTTTGTGATAGGAGTCACAAATTGTTGGTCACAATCTTTGACCTCCTCTGGAACGTCCAATGGTCCCAAATCAAAGAACCCCCCCCCTCATTTATCATCATAATATTTTAAAATTATAAGAAAAATACTCAAACACAATTTTTTTAATTTCAAAATCCCCTTGACACATTTTTTGACCCCCCTCCTCCAATGAACGATCCCATACTCTCCAACCAGATATAATCGATGCAGTATTGGAATTTGACTTCGTAATCGACTATACCTGACTGCGGGTGACCCATAGAATATTGGGTATTTTTATGTTTCTTTTTCTAGGAGTAAAGAAAGGTGAATTTTCTTTCCTGGATATGGCACTTGATTGAAATATTACCTATACAAGAAATCTTGTGTGTGAAATTTGTTAAAATACAATCCTGTGCCATATGACATCTTTTTTTATTATTTTTGCGCAACTCATTAATAAATTTATGATAATATCGCAAATACATAGGCGTCACCATTGAGAAGGCAAGATGAGACAGTTACCTCTTTGGAAAATGACCAAAAATTCATCATAAATAGAAAAATTGTACTTAAACTGATATTCAGTTTAATTAGAAAGGGGCGTAGTCTAATACTAATTAAAAAATTAAGAAATATTTGGTATAAAAAAATATCACAACAGTTTTTTTTTTAATTTCATGCGATGATAAGCTCTGCAACGGAAAGAAGAAAAACTTACTTTGATAATTAAATTTCCCGACAAAATTTCGTAATCGTATTTGTTAACGTTGAAATTATTTCCAGGTCCAACTATCGTATCGTTTTTAGCAAGTTGCCAAAAAAGAAATAAGTGTTGTTTGTCGTTACTACGGCAAAATAGTATGGCAGTTTTTCCATCGTTGACAAATTGGGTTTTCAAAATTTCAAAATCCGGTGCGGCATCGGCAGTGTCTACCATCAGTTGGCCATAACAAACTCCAAAACACAACAAAATTTCGTACACCAAACTCGCACTTAATGTAATTTTCATTTTTAATTTCACAATCAATTTTATAAATTCACTCGGTCACAAATCTATTTTGAATAAAAAAGTGAAGTCGTATGAATCACACTTTTCAAATTAAGAGAGGAAGTCTTATGACTTTTAAACATCCCTTACGTGCATCTTGACGTCCTGACGTCGAGCGTCACTTTATTTTTAAATATTTGTCGCCAATTGGTAAAACATTTTGCTTTTGTGCCAATGGAAACTAATAATAACTTGACTGAATTCTGTGTGCACATTTTCTTCTCGTAAATTTGTGGCCTTTCATAAAATTTGTTTATGCGCTAATAATTTTCCGTTATGTTTTCTGTTATTTTTTAGAATTTTTCCAAGTGTGAATCAGTAAAATTAATTACCACCCATCAAGTCAGGTAAAATTAATCAAAAAGTTAGGTTTTTGAAAAGGTGCGAAATGCAAAATATATAACAGGTAGTAATTATTATTATTATTAAATTATTTATAATAAAAAATTTGGAGGCGCCGGGCATCGATCCCGGTACCTCTCGCATGCTAAGCGAGCGCTCTACCATCTGAGCTACGCCCCCATTAGATTGATTTGTCGAAATATTAAGTACTTACACATAAGTCATGTTTAAAATATTAATTTTTTAAAAATCTTTCGATCGATAGCAGATAATATTTTTTTGTATACAAAATACAATTTAGCTCAGCTTTAATCAAGGCCTTACATAGCGATATATTCCACACGTACGCCGCTGCATGAGCTGTCAGTTAGTAATTCTAACCTCTAAATCAGTAATCAAAACACAGTATACAGATTAATTATTATCTTATACTGTGATCAAAACATTGAAAAATATGTCTGAGAAACCGAAACATTGGGGCGAATTTGAAGAAGACTACGACATTGTAAATAATGTAGACGACTCGGTACTTGCTAACGTTATGGCTGATATTGAACGATCGATGGATAAATTCTGTTTGGCAGAATTTGATGTTGAAAGTGACGATAGCAATGCAAACGAAGAAACTGTTACGTATGTCAAAATTAAATTGATTAATTTCTTTTTAAATTTAATATTTTAGTTTGGAATCCATGGATCCACGAATGCTCTACGCTATTTCTTTGCACAAGCATTTAAACGACATGACTGATATGATACGAGTAGCCGAATTGGCAATAGAGTCAGACCTAATACCGCCTGCAGATGCCGCACCACCTGTACCCGAAATGCCCGCAATTGCAATGAAGCACACACGTAACAGTTTAAATTTTATCCCTAAAGAATTCACGTAAGCAGCTGTGATTGAAAATAGAAATTGTTTAACTTTTTTAATATTTTAGTCCGTTTACCGAAGGCGAAGAAATTGAAACGCCCGAATTGAGTTTTGCAATAGTGAAACAGATTTTATCTAAATGCGTCGCTACCATGTTGGCTCATATCGGTTACGAAAGTAAGTTGTGGTATCGATAAAATACTGGTTAAATGGTAAGCATTGTTTTTTTAGCAACACATCAGAGCGTTTTAGATTTGTTGACTGACGTCTTGATAGAATTTTACAAAAAGATAACTTATAATTTGAAAATTGCAGCAGAAGATGAATTGAATGGACAAATGCCAGGATTTCCAGTAAGAAACGCAATACTGAAATTTTCCTGTTACTTCATTTAATTTGTAGAATCCAATTGAAAGAGTATTGATTGAAATTGGCTTTGGAGGTGTAAGTGGTTTGCACGATTATTATCAAAGTAGAGTTATAAAATACAATCAGGTCCTGCAAAAACGTTGTCGTGATCTTAACAACCAATATACCTTACTACTTCAAAGTAATTCTGATGTGTCACAGTTAAAAAGTAACGAGTCAAAGTAAGTATAAAATTGGTTTTTTGAAAACATCATTTTGATTTGCTTATTTCAGTATTATAAGAGTGAAAGAAGAGCGTGACGATGCAATTGATGTAGATAATTCACAATTGCACTTGGCACTTGATGGTGATTTGAGTTTTTCATCTCTTGATGCAGGTTTTCAACTTTTAAGCAGTCTCGAAGCTGGTGCTAGGTAGGATTTGGTTTTATTGAAATTTCCACACCTGAAGTTAAATTTTTAGTGCTCAAAGCTTGAGTCAGCACGATGAAGATAGCAGTATTACCATCTCACCTAGTATAAATATAACGGAATCTGATTTACCATCGGTATTGCCATATGCAAAACGAAAGCGTACAAAATAAGACATTAATTTTCCGGCAGTGTGTTAATTACCTTTGCAAGAGACTGATTACGTTTAAATTCATTTGAACTGGTTGGGGGAAGATTTAGCATTATAATTTTTTTTAAATTGAATTGTGAACATAATTATAAAAAATATTAAAGTAGTTCAAATTTTAAGTAGTAGCTTTTTTCCAATTGTTGAAAAATCTGTTGAATTGTTAAAGAAACAGTTGAATTGTTGACCAAAATTCTTTAACAAAAAACAATTAAGTTATTAAATTAACAATAATTAAAATAGCGAACAAATCAGTTAAATTTTTGAAACAACAGCAGAATTATTAAACAAAACAATTGCATTTTTGGACAAAGAAGTAGCATTTTTGTATAAAACAGTAGAATTGTTAAAGAAACAGTTGAATTATTGAACCAAATAGCTGAATTTATTAAACCAATCAGTTGAATGATTATTGAAACATTATTGAATAAAAGAATTAAATTATTGAAGAGAACAGGAAGTTACATTGAATAAAAAAGTTAAATTATTGAACAAAACAGTTGCATTATTGAACCAAAAACAATAAAACAGGGTTTCCACCACTGAACTTCTCAAAACAAATTCTTTGATTTCTCCAGATTTTCCATGATTAAAATTAGTGTTTTTCTTTTAGATATTTGGTAAATTTTAAAAATAAAATATGGATTGATTAAACGAAATACATTCTGAGATTATTGGTGCGATTCTCTAAGGATTTTTAACATATGTTAGCTATGTTACGCTGAAAATAACATAAATGTTAAAATTTGCTATTCTCTAAGCATTTTATTAACATTTTGGTTGAAATGTTAGCCTACATACTTAACATTTTACGGCTAGATATTTGTCGCCGTTAGCGCTAACATTGAAAGACACGCCTACCATAAATTGACACTTTCGTTTGTAAAACTTTTCAAAGTAATTTTTGAAGTGATATTTTGTGAATATGAGTGGAAACAATATCATAATTCCGTTATTTGCGAATATTGTGATGGATGCACATATAACACGGTAGGATAATAATAAGTCAATAGAAAATTTAACCTCACTTTACTTGAATAATAAATAATTTTTATAAAGCATGTACATTGATACATATTTTAATTTACAGGAACAGAAAGTGACAACGTATTACAATTAGGAAGAAACGCAAGAGATAATTACATCAGAAATAATTATTACTATCTACTTAGTTTTTAGTTACTATTTTTTATATTCATTTTATACTCTGTTTGTTAAAGTTTTTCAATTAAAAAATGTAATCCTAATCAAATAATTTATTATCATTAAAAACTAGAAATACAATAATAAATTTGAGCTTTTTAATGCTTCTCAAGTTAACAATTAAAATTTTAAAATACAGTCGAACTTCTATATCTCGAACTTCTTTAAGTCGAAGTTTTCTACAAGTCGAATTTAAAAAAAAATACCTTCGTCTTGACCGTTATAAAATGAACCGCGTCTGCGCAGTTTGAACTACACAACATAATATTAGTGACGTCATAACATTCATTCATAAATACGGTAAAGTAGTAAAACTAACATTCTGTTTAACATGGCGTCTTAGAGAATCGCGTTTGAGGCATTTATGTAAGACGTATGTTAAAGCCGATCTAACATGTCCATGTAAGCAACGATCAATGTAGCGTAACATTTTAACATACACTTTTAGAGAATCGCACCATATAATTCAGAAAAATAGCTTAATAATCAAAAATTCCCTGACCTTCAGGTATTCCAGACGAGTGGGAATCCTGGTAATTTACTAAAAAAAGAGAAAAATTGTTGACTGAAATTTATTCATGAACCGAAACAAAATGAGTCGTTTTTCAAGTGATTCAGATTCTTCATTTGATGAAGAAGTCCTTCAAGGTCCCGCAGCAGCTGCGTTTATGGTGAGTGATGATGAAAATGTATGCGTGTTATGAAATCAGCAAAGTATGCAGTATAATAAACCAAATACAGTCGTAAGTTGATAATTTATGCAGATAAGCATTGGAAGACACCTAAAAGGTCCACTTAACTCAACAAACTAAAGTATTGTGTGATTTTAATTCCACGCCAACGTAATAAGTTTGTAAATTAATTAAATTTGTTCAGATATCTATTTCAATTGTCTAATGTTATTGCGAATAATTGACGTTGTTTTCATAACTCCTCGTTTTAAGACAAACTTTGGGTTAATTGCATAAGAGATAATTATTATGAATCTTCGTTCTTAATGTAATATCTCTGCGACAATTTAATTATCAGAAAAATTAAAGTAAAAGCATCTTCAAATCACTTACCCTTTAAGATCTCAATTGCCTTCGAGGTCGGTTACGTAATCAGCTCACTGCACCACTAAAAGTACATTTCTCACACCTCATGGGAATCTAAAGAAAAGTACAGAAACGGTCTACTAATTGGTAGGACATAAATACGAGCATCAAAAACACGAAAAGTCAATGAAGTCGACTGAGTCATTTTTGGTCTTCAATGAAAGGAAAGAAAAAACATCAGAAATAAAGTACAATCGAAGAAAGTTGATAATAAAGATATAGAAGGTGGATGAGAAACTGTTGGGAAAATAATTCTAAAGAAAAACTTAAAATTTTACTTAGGATACTGAAATTCATTTGAGCTTGGTCATCAAGAAATTGAACGAAATTGTAGTGGTGTTATGGCAAAAACAAAAAAAACGTGTGAGATTTGTTCCTCATATCAAATCTGATATTGTCCCACAATGTTTCTGATATCTTTCTAAAAATTTTGTGTAAAATTCTAATCTCTAACCTTTCGAGCATAAACTGATCAACTGCCCCATGATCACCTTTGATATAAGAAATACAGATGCATCGAGAGATTTTCATTTAATAAATTGTGTCAGTATCATAAGGCTTTAGAAAAGATAGGCGCACGGATGTATAATTAAAGAGGTGAACTTACGAGCTATGTTTATAACACATATAAATGTTCCGAAAGTGTTGGCATGTGTGTAAGAGTAGTCGCGACAGAGATAGAAAATAACTTATTGCACGTGATGCAAATATCGCAGTCACGGGACGCAATGCACATTTTTGCACATCATCGTTGCGCCTTTAAAATGCGACATGTGAACAAGTGTAATATAATATGAATTTAATTGTTTAATAATTATTATTCTTGAATTAATAAAATAATATCGTAAATGTTTATTATTACTTGTTGAAAATATATGTTAAATTAAATATTTTAAAAGTTTCAAGTATAATGAAATTTGAAAAATGTAGAATTGTATTAAAAAAAAAATTAATACATTTTTCAAATTTCATTATACTTGAAACTTTTAAAATATTTAATTTAACATAAAATAATATCAAAGAAACACGACGTATTTTCTTTACGGTTCGAAAATGTGCACTGCGATATTTGCATCACGTGCGATAAGTTGTTATATTATCTCCGTCTCGCAATATATCAAAATTCACGTCCTACTCGATAAGCGTTGTTAGCACACCTATTTAATTATACATCCGTAGATAGGCGACGCAAAATATCTCGAAATTCTAAAACTGCATCTTTGCTTTTTTATTGTCGCGCTACCTGCCGACAAAATTTTCCTCTGTTGAAATTAGTCAATTTTTCAATATAATTTATTGTTTAACAAAAAATTATTGTACTCGTCGCAACAATAATAATCTAAATTCTTTTTAGTTCTACATTAAATTAACTTCAAATGTGGACAAATGATAGAGACATCACCAATATTCTCAAATAAAATTTTATTTTTCAATACAAAATTGCAACGTCACGGTATAAGAAAAATAAACGAGTCAGTGATTCTACAAAAACAAAACTTTGAGTAAAATCATAAAGTACACTAGAATATAGAAAATAAACAATTATATAAAAAATTATCTGCACGATTTTGATGAAATACATAAAAAATTTGTAAACATAAAACAAAACTTGGAAATATTCTCTTTGCCGTTGGATTAGCTCTCAACAAATGAACGGAACTGTCTTAATCTATTTACATATTGTATATTTGTCTTTTTATTGTAAACAATTCATCCTCGATGACTTCAGGTTGAGCCATCTGATAAATTGCAGATTTTCTGCATGATTAGTTAATTCAACTAGTTTTATTTTCAACATTTTATTTAACTTCTTTCAATTATTAAAAGAGTTTTTAGCAAGGCTAGCAAAAATAATTGAACAGAACAAACAAGTGCATTCATAACAAGTAACAAAAAATTAAATTTCAAAGAAAATAACTAATAAAATAAGAAAAGCATCACCTCTCTTCAGAATTTTTGTAATCTCTACTTTTGCTGTGATGACTTTTACGGTAACGATTTCTGTGGTCATCTTTATATCTTTTATGATCACTTCTGTCACTGTATCGATTCTTATCATCTCGATAACGTTTATTGTCTCTTCTTTCACTTGTATATTTAGAACTATGAGAATCTTTATAATGCTCTTTGTCTCTTCTTTCACTTTCATATTTGGAACTATTAGAATTCACACTAACTCGACTAACTCCAGATTGACTGTGCTCACTGTACTTCTCTACAGAACTCCTGTTACTCTTTGATTTATCACAACTTTCATAACCCAGTTTAGTGCTATCTTCTTCGTTATCACGCAACCAATCCTTGAACATTTCCATTTGTCCATTAATAACTTCGCGTATCACTTCCGTATGATTTTTACGGTCAGTATGGACCGATTTGTACTTAAGACGTCGTCTTTTAGCATCCCTTTCTTGTATTAACATTTCTTGGTACGTTAATGGTTTGTTATTCGACGGCACTATTTGGTTACTAAATTGTTTTTATTAGGAAATTATTGGCATGTAAAAGTAAAATTACTTACGTGTTAAATTCTGGAACGCTTTGTGGGCCTTCGGTATTCTTAATTGCATATGTATATAACGCTAAACGTTCGTCCGAACTGTACGTGCACAAAACCCGATCTGCCGTTTTTGGATCCGAATACAAACCATTCCATGCTACCAAAAAATATAAGTTAGAACCTTAAATGTAAAGATATTTAAATTAAATGTCTACGCTCGGCGTCAACACACCACAGCACCAGAAAAGAAGCCTCGGGCAGCAGTTATGTAATTTTTTATTTAGGCCAAAAAACAAGGAAGAGATTACTACATTCTTGAAAATTTTCACTTTAAAACAGGATCAAAATAGTTATTTATAAATAACTTGAAATCTACAGCAAATATTAAAAATCATTTAGAAAAAATTTAAAAGCCGACAATTTATTAATAATAGCATAAATATACCTTTTCATCTGTCCGAAAAGAACGTACAAAATCAATTATATATTATCCCATAAGTGCGACCTCCTTTACATAAATAACTGACAATACGATCAACCGATCTTATTTGAAAGATATTTTAATAAACCCGGTTTAACTCACCGGGAGGAGGCCTGCCCCAACTTGGGGCTTTTAATTTTTTGTATACGATGCTTGAGCACCTATCAACATTTCAAGAATGTAGCAATTTTTTCCTTTTCAAAAGCTGTTTTCACTGGCTTACTAGAAAAACTCCGATGTTTACCTCGTCTCAAAAAGTTTGAGAACCTCTGACTTAGATAATAGTTTTTTATGGCAAAAATTCTGATATCAAGGATAATTTTGGTATTATTAGTGATTTACGTCAAAACAATTCCAGAAAATTCATTATATCTAAAACGTTAACCGAAGTAAATTTTTTAATCAAAATTCTAGGACCCAAATTACAGGTTTTGCACCTAACCTTAACATTGTTCACGAAGTGCCAGCAGGAATATGAACATATAAATATTTAAGTTAAATTTGGAATCATGTTATTTGAATTAGATTAATCTATCTCTTTAAAGCAAAATAAGGTTGTGAGCAACCGCTAAAAGTAGGGTTATGTAACATATTAAAAAACAAAATTACAGATTATTTAAAAGCAATCAGCCTTACGTGCATGAAAAGGATATAAAAAAAGGATATCTCTTTTATCATTTTGTATGAATTCACTGCACGAAAGAACGCAAGATTATAATAATTTTTGAAAGAGAAGTCCTATCTGAAACAAATTGCGATGGTCTGTGTTCCCATTATGCACAAATATGCAAATTCAATATCTTACCTGCTTTAAAGCCTGGAATACTTTTACGAGCCTCCGATAATATTTCTAATTTTTTGTTGTCATCTAAAAGTATGTTAAAAATGAATAACCAAATTTATGAATATTCAGATTTTATCCTCTACCTATATAAATTGAACTCTTTGAAGGTTTTGAAGGCTCTGAAAGAAACGGTTCGTTTAAATCGTAACCTTCTTTTCTCAACAAACATTTTGCTACGTGATCCTCGAGGCTTTTTACAGGAACCCTGTGATTATGATCAAGTGAACAAGTTGTCAACTGGTCGTTCTTAAAATAGTGGTTATAATTTTATGCAAATTGGTTTAATGATGGTTTATTTACCTTCGAAATATCACGTTTATTCCATTTGAGACTGTCGAGTATAGATTGTATTTTATCCTTCGAAGAAGATATGTAGTTATCCAAACTTTCTAACTGTTTTAAACGAATTTCTAAGTTAATGCTCATGTTTGTTAATCACGAGAAGTGCAAACCAATTTTTCTTAAATTAATAAATAGAAACCATAACAAACGCAAAAACTTAAAAAGTGGCAGTGGTTATGCACAACATAAATTATTGAAATTTGACATTTGGCTGTTGTTATGCTACCGCGCATATTTATACAGTGCCGGCAAAAATTTTATTACTTATTAATTCAACATTTTAATTTAATAATTCGTAAATTATTCAGTGGTTAAAATTTAAAAATAAATACACAACAAGTCACTGCATCATCACACTACCGTAGCCAGAGAGAAGACACTGGTGGCATGGCCCCCCTCCCTCATCCGAAATCAACTATTTTTAAACAGTAATTCTTGCATGGTTCTGAAAACTAAAATTAGCGGCTGGGGAATACTCCAAAAAGTTAAAATATATTAGGAAATCTATCAACAGCATAAAATGAAAGATATGAACCGGGAGGGAGTTATAATTTACAATAAAATTTATTACATTAGTGTTTTATCTTTCAATATTGAAATACTGAAGAGCACAGAAACCCCCTGGTTTCTGCAATTTATTTTAACGATCAACCCTGTGTATGGCGATAACAAAATTTCATATAACAAATCTTGGTTTTCTGGAAAATCGTTATGTTTAAAATAATTTAATTATATTTTTTATTAAAATTGTGAAATAGAAAAAACAAACTGGTATCGACAGTGAGCTATTATCTCTAGATTTAAATGTCTTTTACATTTTTCTTTTACTCACAAATGCCAAAAAAGCGCAAACATGAATTTCTCACAAAAATATAAATAATTCAAACTATCTTTAGATTTTGACGCCAAAGAAAGGAACTGTAAATAAAAATTAGGATGTTATAACATTAAATTCTATTTTATTAAATACTAAAAGTGCCCGGGGCCTCTACAAAATTTGTCCAAAGTAAGTTTAAGAACTTCGCCTTCTGTAACATCATGCTTGTCAAACTTTCGAATTGGCGGGCGCTTATGAATTTTTCTACCAAAACGACCAGTCTTTCTTTGCTTTAAACCTGACCGGGGACGATTTCCCATTGCCCTCATATTTTGGGCTGAACCTACGGGCGTGGAAGAATGTTCCTTGTTACTAAGTCTCCCTACGGTGCACATACAGCTTTGATGTAAAGAAAATTCTGCCTTACTAGGCATTTGTACAATCACCCGATCGTCACCTGTTTTACGAACAATGGTAGCAAAAGTACCGGCAGCATGAATCAAAAAGCCGCCCAATCCAGGATATTTTTCTACACAGTGCACTTGAGTTCCTGCAGGTAAAGCTCCAAGCGGATATGCATCACCTTCGTTAGGACGAACTAAAATATAAAATTATTAGTCTCTTTTAAGAATGACATACAAAAATTAAAATCTTTACTGGTAATTCGAGGAATATAGCAAGAAGTGTGAATTATATCCCCAGGTTTCATATTTTCCGTTGCCAATATATACTTTAATTTATCACCAACTCCTACTAAAGCTACGTGCGCTGTTCTGCAACCGTCCTTAATAATTTTCAAAACTTTCTCTGCTTGCGGAGGTCCTTCTTTGGGACCCTCACGTTTCCATTCGATCCAATGATATTTGTGTTTAATACCACCTCCAATACCTTTAACAACTAATCGCCCTGTTTTAGGATCACGTCCACCTAAATTTGTTACGTTTAAAGGTTCTACGGTGTATTTTTCGGGATAATGCACAATTCTTCTATAGGCTGTACCGGGAACACCAGGCACTGGTTTGTCTACATGTTTAACTTTATAGCGAACACTGACCGCGTATTTTGGCGCCGACGTTATTTCGGAAATTGCTAACTTTTTAATAACATTTAAAAATTGAGACGATAAGGCCGACATTATATTAAAAATATTAGTTTTGGATGTGATTGTGGATTAACCATAACCTCAAATTACATATAATCTGAACCAGTGGCGGGTGCGACGATCTGACAACTCAATGGTTGTTCAAATGTTGCAATTTACACCGATTGCTTTCACAAAGGCTCAAATTCTGTGAATTTGTAACATTTTCCAAATACACTAAATTTTAAAATTCTATTTGGCATGTTTTAAAAAAAAATTACATACCTACTTAAAATATATACATGTTTATTCGATAAAGAATTGCAAATAATAAAAATTAAAAAAATATAAATAAAGTTCAGTATCCATATTTCTCATTTAAACTAGTTCGACCATCGCCAGTTTGATTATTAGGTGGCACCCAAACAAAATCATCATCTTCGTCATATCCCTTCTGTTGTTCAAATTCTGACTGGTCTCGTCTTCGATTTTTTCTCTTTTGATTCTTCTTTTTCCGTTTTTCTATTTCTTCCACCGAGAGTTGTTTATCACTTTCTTCGTCTGTTGGGTTTGAACTGAGCAAACTTTCAACTTTATTTTTAACTTTAGATGTTTCGGCATCTTCATTTTCTTCTTCATCATCACCAACTTCTTTGTCATCAGCTGGTTTAATAGGAAGTTGTACTTTAATTTTGCGTCTTTTTCCAAACAAAGGCAAACTTTTAGCTTTGGTGCCACTGGAGCTTGGTTGTTCATCCAAATTTGTATCTTCTATTACGAGTGGGGGTAAATCCGTAGGTTTCACCAAGTTTATCAATTTCACTACACCAATACGTTCCATTTTAAGACTCACAAGTTCAGCTTTAATTTTACTTATTGCTTGCTTATCAGGCTTTGATTGCTTCAACTGCGACATGAAGGAATCTAAAGGATCTTCTTCTTCGTTCGATGATTTACCAGAAACGGGGTGTTTGGCAGTATGAAGTTGTTTCTCCAACTGACGTACTCTTTGAGCGATGGAGTGTTCCTTGTCAAGCTAAAAAAAATACCAAAAGTTATTTTTGGTGCCAATTTTTCAGGCGCTTCTTCTCACCAAACTTTGATACGTTTCAGGTTGTGTTGGTACTTTGGATTGCATACGTTTTTCACGTTTCTTTTCTATTGTTCCAGTTCTATCCAAAAAGGTGTCGTCGTCGCTATCATAGAAGTCATTTTCTTCCCAGTTTTTGGCTTTTCGTTTACGAGACTCTGTAAGAAGAACGTTAAAAACAAAAAGCAAGAGATATGCATACAATTACCATGCGTCGCTTGCCTAAGAACGCCATATCTGTCGAGTATTTTGCACGCCTCTAGAGCACACTGCACAACAGCCTCCTTCTTTTTGCCTTTGTGTAAAACCTCAGCCACAATTGGACGGCCCAAATCATCATCCAAAGGCAGCTCAACTTTACAAAGAAATTGTCCAAAACCTTGTTCGGAACAGTCGTAATCCAAAGAGTGCCCTTCACGCTCCATAAAACCACGAAGTGCTTTTTAGGGTCATCAATATAAAACTCTTCATTATTTGTTTGTGCAAACGGATTTTCTCGTAAATCTGTTTCTTCATCTGCGTCGTCTCCTAGGCCCCAATCAACGCCTCTCTCTTCGTCGCGTTTAATTTTGTCTTCCTTTTCTTTCTCCAATTTAATTAAAGCTTCTTTTTCAGCCAATTCTTTTTGCATAATTTTTTCTGCCTTTTGTTGTCTTAATTCTGTGATTGTAAATTTTGATTCTTCTTCCGAATCTTCTTCAGGGCCGGCCAATATGTAACTTCGCGTACTACAACCCAATTTTAGCATATGACCAACCTGCAAAATAAGTGATAGTGCTATAATTTTTTAATTTATTTGCAGAATATTACAAAAATTAAAATAATCACTGATTAATGCAGTACTGTTTTCACTTTGGGTTATCTAAATTTGAAAACAAATTCGATAAAAAGAAATTTAGTATTTGCGAATCCCCGATTCAACATTTATGAGACTGTAAGTTTACCTGCAATTGCTTAGGAAAATGGATTGAGAAGATTTTTTCTTTCTAAGTTTTAGATTTAATAAGGAAGCTTTAAGGGAATTACGAATCTCATTAATCCAGTCGTGCGCATCCTATGAAATAGCTGTCTGAATTTGATTCGGATCAGTTCAAAGCCTTAACAGTGTATAGCAAATAAATAAATAAGTTATTTTATATTATATTATAGAAAATAGATCATTTAAATGCACTCGGCCACACTCTTAGGGGGGTAGGATACGAGACAATTTTGGAAACCAACGCAATGTGATTGCCTGAGGAATTATATCTCTAGCTGGGTTGTTGATGACGCCACAATAAATTTATATATATATATTTCCGGCTTCCTTATGTAAGGATACAACCAAGGTCATTTACCCGTCCCCCTCAAGAGGGTACTCCAGCAATTAATATCTCAAAGATGTTGCAAGCATCTTGTGAGAGGACCACCTTCTTTACGTGCCTTCCGAAGCACGGAGACGGCATTACAAAGCGAACTCCACCCGGATGCGAACCGGGAGTTCTACCTTAGCAGTTCATCGCGCTAACAACCATGCCAATGACCGTTTCCACAATAAATTTATTATTTTCTTTAACTTTCTTTCTTGTATTTACGTTTGATTATTTGTTTTATTATGACCGAGCTTCCTTTTAGTCTTGGTGACTTCATAGAATTCGTTCTTCTATGACAGAATCAGTGATTGAAAAGATAGGTGTTTGTTGACTCAGTCCGAGCGAAGCCCTTTTTAATTATAATTTCCCCCCTTCTTGATTGCAATCCCATGATTTTCTGCGACTCAACCTGTCTTCATTGTTAGCTAGCCAGCACCAGCCTATTATCAATGGGCTATGTTCATTTTCTAATTATTTGCGGGCAGCGCAGATTATTCATTTTATTAAACTTATAGAAGTAGTAATTGTGCAATTTCGCTCTGTGAAAGAATGAAACAAAACTTTTGCTCAACCCTGTTTATTGTAATATTGATCAAACAAAAATCAAGTGAGAGAAAAACAAAACATCGCCAGATTTTAACTATTTGTATCAAAATGGATTTAAATAATTCAAAATCTCCCAATAGTAAACGTAAATCCATAAATATTTCAGTACCTACAATTTCTGATGATTCCTCTCTGGTAAAAGAATTAAAAGAACATGAAATGGATGATAATTTATTGGAAAGCGAAGACAAAGATTACAGTAAATCAAGTAAAAAAATTCAAGGTTTGGTGAAGAAGATGCTGGATATGAGAAAAGACGAAAAAGATAAGGACGAATGTATGGAGGAAAAATTCAAGGATCTGCGTCAACGCATAAACAACAGTGTATCGTTTTTAGAAAACACAAAAAATCAAATTGAAAATATAAAATTTTTGTATCAACAGGATAAATTAAACGTCATGAATAAACAGAATTTCGATAACTGTTTGAATACTTCAAACCAAAGTATCGAAGAGTTAAATATGCAAATTAATGATATCCAAAAGAAATTGAATGCTGCCAAGGAACGGGCTAAGCAATCGAAGGAAGAGCGCCTCAACATCAGTCAAAATTTTGAAACAACCGTTGCCGAAACAGTCAGCATTTTACAGGATATTGGAAAAGGAGTGTACAAAAAAGAATAAACATCTTTGTATTGAAATAAAAATCTTGTGAAGATTTCATGAAAAGCTTTTCATTTTTAAAACTTACCTTCACAGGTGCGTAACATCTGGTTTTAAGCCGCCCCTTGTTTAAAAATGTGCCATAAGTACTGTTTAAATCATAAATATAAAATCCAGGGGGTTCCTTTTCGGTTCCAACTTTTCTGTACTGTAACACAGCATGAAATCTGAAAAAGGTAAAAATAAAAATCAAATTTTTTAAAACTTATTATTAGTCGAGCAATAAGATAGCCCACAAGGCATTTCATTTAGGAAGTTTTAGAAGCGATAAAAACCGACTGGCTTGGGCTCCCGAGTATATTAAAATTGCTTACCTGGAAATCGTTGGGTGAGCCATGTAAATATCGGTTTTGGCTGCCCTACCAAAAACCCAAGACGATTTGCTCATTAAATTAATTCGGTCGATAATGACACCGGATTTTAATACCTCAAAAGAGTAGTCATCTCCGCCAGAAATGGGTATCCCGGACCACCCCGGTTCCACATAATCCAAAACCTTCTCGGCCATTTTTTCAGGCGGCAACTTTAAAACTTCACTTTTGATTCATCTTCGCCTAAAAGCGAATCGTCTGGTGTTGTCTTTTCTTCATCTAAGGACTTTTCTTCATCAGCGCTTTTATCCTGCACCAAAACGTTGGTTTTCGTTATCACCTTTCTGGGAAACTTTCCAATTTTACCGATTAAAATTGGCTTTTGAAGCAACCAGGAGTGCTTTCCGATTTGGTTTCGATTTTGTCGTCGACTTCTTTACTTTCTTGTTCCATCTTCACAAATTGCTTTTAAAATAATAACCTCACTTTTTGTTTTGTTTTGACATTTGAATAATTTACATAACCTTGATTTCGAAAACTGTATCGTCAGAGTTTCTCGAGACTTCCTGGGTATTAAAAATAGTTTTACTTGATTGTAAATATGGATCAAAACGACGAGAAATTTGTCGAAGACAGGGCTTTTTTTAAATTTTCAGGTAATTAATAATGTAGTAATTTTTTTATCACTCAATTAATTTTAATTATTGTTTAGTTTTGTCGATAGTCGAGGACTATGGCTGGTATTTGTTAGGAGGTGCAATTGTGTTGGTTTACGTGTATAAAATGTTTCAACCAACAATAGATGAGTATTTTCGTAAACGTTCCGATGCAGATTATGCCGCACGGTATCATAAAGGTAAGTTCATAAAAGGAAATATCGAAACGAATTTTACTTTGAGTGTTAAGATCCAGATGTGGCAGCTAAAACAATAGCGGCTCAACTTTCGGTGGTTCAGAGATTACAACAAAAGTACGATCAGGACGCTGCTAAACATAAAGAAAAGATGGAGCAGGTAATTTGATCTAATTTTTAATATCATGCTATTTTTATAATAACGTTGCTTATAGAGGGAGGTTAAGAAACGAGAAGAATGGTTACAAAAAAATGGTTTACCTGGTCAAAAGTTAGGAAATGGTGACAAGAAGAGTGAATCACTACGACCAGGTAAAAAGTGCTCTTTATTGTTTCAAGGTTTTATAAAATAAAATTTTAGAATATAATCCACTTATGGGAAATTCAAGCACCGGAAGTTCATACAGACCACAAAGAAAAACGCCATGTTCTGGAGGAGGTTGTGGAAAAAAGTAATTTAAATAGCATTCCAAATTTATTCCAATTTAATTTTATCAAAAATTTTACACACTTCCATTTAATCTCATTTAATTATATAAAATTAAATAAATCGTAATTACCTACATTCAATTTTGCATTTATATGAAAAACGATGTACAAATTTAAATATTGTTATCATATTAATAAAATAATTATAAAAGTCCTTGACGTTTTAAGTCTTCATATGTTTTACGATTGACGACGTTACCCTGGGAATCTTCATATTCCTCTTCTGTTTCTGGCTGCCACCTCTCTGCCTGCTTTTGCACTTTCAATTTCTCCCAAACTGGAACAAGAAATAATGTAAATGCACCAAGTTTGATCAATCCTGCTAATGGATCCAACGAATCAGAATTGTAAACCCTAAACAACAATTTGAATGAAAAATGTTTTTACAGAAAACAATTTTCCGGAGACCCAACATTCTTGAAAAGTTGAAGCAATCGATGAGAAATAAATAATAAATTTTTAGTCCAGATATTCCTTAGCGGTTTGCTTCAAACTTCTAAGATGCCAATTCATTTTAAACATTAAATATTATTTTGTAGTTGTGGCTGAAATTATTATAAAAATGCTGTTTTTCATTTCAAGCAATTATCCAGGTATGTTTTTTTGTATTTATGTTTGGATACTTGGGACGAATGAAATCTTTAAAAAGCACTTTCTATTGAATAAATTGCGAAAGTGATGCATAATTTAATAAAAATCGTATTCCCGTCTTCACACATAGAATCTATAAAATACATAATTATTTTGTAGGTCATGGAGAACTGCTTAAGTTTATTTTATATCTCGATTCCATCATGACCAACCTTGGGCCAATAACATTTAGAAGTTGAAATTTAATTAATAATAATAATTTTGTGGTGTTAAAGTAATTTTAATCAAAAATATGCTTAATTAAGTCGTTTAGTGTACTGCGTAATCAGCAGTATAACGTCAAGTATACACCGGCCGACTGCGGTTCAAATCCTGGCCGTGTGGGATACGCTGCTGGGATCAAAGGTCCGATATCAATCTTTGAACTGTGGGAAAGACAACGGGAAACCACCCCATTAATTATATTCCCTAGTAAGGTCAACTTGGCTTCAGTTAAGTTGATCGTAAAGTGTATGGCATTCGAAGAAGAATTAAGTTGTCGTACAGTCTCCTCAGCGTTAAGGTTGAGCAAGGGCGGCTTACAGTTTAATATACAGATTTTCATGACCTGGTACTTTCCAGCTTAGCAGTCCAACATTCTACCACATTCAAGAACTCAAATAAAAATTAAAATTGCAACTTACGTGCCAAAGCATCTTCAATTTGTGTAACATTTGCAAAATGTGCAGTGTTTGGTATTCCTAAACAGCGCATACCATGAGCATGCCTCCATTCAGCAAAATGTCGTTGAAATGCCTTTGGTCCCTTGTAAATATAATTACCACAGATTTCGCAATTGTAGTTAATATTTAATCCATGGAGTTTGTACAACCAATAGGGTATAGGCTAAAAATTAAAAATCAAATTTTGAGGTTACAATAATAAAAGAAAACTTACCTTTCCGTCCCAGCCAAGTGGCAAGTTTTTGGGATTGTAAGGAACATCGTCACTGTCATCTTCCAGACTTTCCTCATCACTCTCTTCATCTTCAGTATCATCTCGTTCACCATCTGTTCTTGCTTGTTTACGTTGGACATTCTCTTTAGTTGCAGCACGTTGAATCGATACCAAATCTGCTAACCTAAGACAAATTAATTTTAGAATTACTTCCTGAACTACAAGTTTCTGTTAATAAAAATGCAAGCACTTATACAGGATTCCCATTAAATTTTTCAAAACAAATTCCCTGACTTCCAGGTTTTCCCTGAATTGAATTCTCAAATAACAATTGAATTGTTGAACAAAAAATAATTGTAATATCGAAGCAAGCAGTTGCATTGTTAGACAAAATAGTTTTTTTGAATAAAACAGCTGCTTTGTTAAAAAAAACAGTAGAATTGTTGAATGAAATATAATTCCATTCCTTTTTAATAAAATACTGTTTAATATTTAACAAATTGTTATTAAAACTGAATTGTTTAAAGAAAGAGATGGGCTGGAACAGGTCAACGACCTAATCCGTGATGGAAGTAATGATGATGACTTGTTTAACAAAACCATTGAAATATTTACTAAAACAATTAAATTGTTAAATATAACAATTGAATTGTGAAACAAAAAACAATTGAATTTTAAATAAAAAATAACTATTGTTTAATTATTGAACAAAATAGCTAAACTTATTAAACATTATTGAATTAAACAGTAGAATTACTTAACAAAACAGTCAAATTAGTGAAAACAAAATTGCTAAATTAAAAATTGTAGAACTATTGAACAAAGTGGTTGAATTATATTAAACAAAACAGCTGAATTATTGAACAAAACAGTTGAATTGTTGAAAGAGAAGCAATTCAAAAATAATTGAACTATTGAACAAACTAATCGACTTATTGAACAAACAAAACAGCTGTATTATCGAATAAAGCGGTTGAGATATTTAATAAATCAGTTATATTGTTAAACTTGACAATTGAATTGTCAAACAAATTGGTTGAATTATTGAGCAAAACAGTTGCATTTCTGTATAAAACAGTTTGATTGTTGTGAAAAACATTTATGCTTTATTATTTATCGTTTCGGATTTGATGTATCCGAAACTATTGTATTATCAAACCAAAAACAATTCAATTATTAAACCAAAAAGTAATTAAATTATTCGATAGTTCCATTTTTGGATAGAACAGTTGCATTTTGGGACAAAAACACTGCGTTTTTGCATAAAAACTAATCTTACATTTTTTAATTCAACATGTTTTTGTAATTTAAAATTTCCTTAAGTTTGAAATTTTTCTCTAGCTGCAAATTTGAATTTCCTTAACTCTTATTTAAAAATAGAAAATTCCCTAATTTTCCAGGTATTTCAAACGAGTGGGAACCCTGCTATAACACAAACATTCCCAAGAACTGAAAAAAAATTAGATGATTTGACGAACAATGTGCCAAATTACTGCGAACGGAAAAAACAGAGTCGCAACACTTTGATCGTCCATGAGGCACGGTTTGAGATAATTATTATCATCATCATCTGCACGTGATAGACTTGTAGTCTGTTACTGCACTCTATTTTTTGGTCTGTCCATCTTTTCTTTGGTAATTATTATACTTGGAAAATTATTAATAAAATACCTACAAAGTAAAGTACAAAAAAAAGTTATTTTTTGTACCTGTAAATCTGTGTTTCCAGGCAGGCAAGATCTCTGTGCCTTAATTGTTCCTTTTCTTTAGTTGCTTTCCCACTTTTGTTTTTTGCCATTAAAGATGGGTCAAGAGAAGTGGTTCCTTTGGTTGCCCAGAGCCTTTGAGCTCTCTCCTCCAAAGTCCTTCAAATTTTAAATTAAAAACTGAAACTAAACAGAAAGTGGTAACTCACCCCCCACACTTTAACCCAAGAGCTAACAGTGCCGACTTCAAACGATCCAGACCTAAAGAAGCCAACTCTTCCCAACTGTTGAAAGCAGACAATTCCAAATGTGCACCTACATTTGCCAACACTGAACCAGTTTCTTTCTAAAAAAAAAAATTAAAACAATTTTTTTTTTGTAAATTACAGGTAAGACAACTTACAGGCCATCCCAGCACGTTGCCGGAATCCCACTGCTCCAAAACAAGATCAACTACAATCTGCAAGTCAACGTCCAAGTTCATGAGCGGCTTTATCCGTTGAACGAACCAACTGAGATACTCGAGAATTGTAATTAAGTAACGTCTGTATTCGCCAGTTTTACGCTCTTTAGGAATGTCATACAACTGATCAAACATACTCAAATATGTAATGTAGTCAACTTTCTACAAAAAAATATGTTTAGTTTTATCTAGAAACTAAAATGTTTAAATTTACCTCAATTCCTTTTAAATTGACGAACTTTTCGTAGCATTCGTGTAAATCCAGAAACTTTCCGTAGCCTTCCTCGTCAGAAAATTCAACCAAATCTAAAAATATAAAAATAAAAATATTACAGCCAAGTTTCACAAACTTACTTGATAATTCTTCGGTTGGGTTCTCTCTGGCTTTGGCAAACTCGTCAAATTCAACCGACATGGGAACACTGATCTAAAATTGAAATATTATAAATTTGAAGCGTCTTTCTTTAAATTTACTTACTTCATTAGGATGTTTACGATAAAAATCTTTAATTTGCTTAAGTCTGGTATAAAATTCTTGAAATTCATTCGGACCGGTTAAAGAAGCTACTTCTGCCTTTCTGTGACCGTCTCTGTCGTCGTACAAGTCAACCAAACGTTCAGTGCTGGTCAAATACCGATCCAGCAAGTATTTTTGACGATAATCTGAATTTATAACTTCGCGATGCTGAAACAACACTCAGGTACACCCTGATATGAAACTTGACAAGAAATGCTTACGCTTGTTTTCTTATGGAGAGTTTCTTTCACCATAGCGTCCACCAAACGTTCTCTTTCTTCGTGATATCGCCTCTGTTGTTCTAGTATTGTTTCCATTTTAGTATGTTTTATAAATATTTGGGTTTATTTGTATGCGTTTCTTTTTCGTTTGTTTGATACACATAACCACACTACAACATAATATAACCTCACATTTGTAATGACATTTTTAAAGCCTGCTTCACATGCAAAAATTTTTACAGTAAGGATCATTGAATATAATAATAAGTAGAATTTGGGTTGACGTCTTAAATAAACTTTTTACATTTACTACATTATTAATTGAGTGATAGATGAATTTATGGTTTTTAGAGGTTGTATTTAATTGTACGTGTCATTTTTTATGATAATTTATGAGCTTGTCTTCTTGGAATGATTATTTTTGAACTGATGTAACTGTTATCATAAGTGCTCGTCTTCAGTCTCCCCGCATTTCAAATTTTTAAATAAAAAAAAGTCTAGATCGATTGTTTATCGTTTTAGCAACGGGGGTGGTGTTCCTAGATGTCGCCAAAGCATTCGACAAAGTATGGCACCAGGGCCTGCTTTATAAAATGCTTAAAGGCGGCATAGAACCGACATTAGTCAGACTGATAGCGTCGTATCTGACAGGCCGAATATTTAGAATTAAGTTG
Organism: Lycocerus yunnanus; assembly: GCA_036346125.1. Taxonomy (NCBI): domain Eukaryota; kingdom Metazoa; phylum Arthropoda; class Insecta; order Coleoptera; family Cantharidae; genus Lycocerus; species Lycocerus yunnanus. The sequence continues at coordinate 671,678 of JARFIX010000085.1, forward strand.
GAGGGGTCCCGCTCGACAGAAAGGCCGATCAAAGCGAGGGTCCCACAAGGATCGATACTCTCGCCGGGACTGTACATTTTTTACGCCAAAGACGTACCCGTCCCGCCGAAAGTACCGACCGCCTCATCCACAGAACTGATGCTGTACGCGGACGACACCGCCTACTTCACCAGTTCCTTCCGGCCGCAAAAAGTCATTACGCGGCTGCAAGAAGCCCTCGACGCCTTAGAAATATGGTGCCGTACCTGGCGTATTGGGGTAAACCCAAGCAAAAGTACGGCAACATATTTCACAAGAGCGATCGATACGAAGTGTCTTTCGGCTCGGAAGTACCTCAGACTTCCGAGAACTAAATTAAAGATGTTTGGCACCGAAATCCCCTGGAGCAACTCTTCCAAGTACTTGGGAGTGACTCTGGACAAGGGACTTCGGTGGGGCCCCACATCAAAGACGTTTCAAATAAAGCGAGGGGAGCCTTGTCCGCTCTTGGCCCCCTACTAAACAAGACCAGCAAACTCGACGCGAAGAACGGCCTGATGTTGGTGAAGTCGGTGATCAGGCCGATCATGACGTACGCGGCGCCGTCTGGGGCTATGCGGCCCAAGCCACATAGCCAAGCTCCAGCGGACGCAAAACATTGCAATAAGACGAGCCATGAAGGCCCCATGGTTCGTCTCAAACCAAAGGCTGCGGGAGGATTCCGGCATGGAATCCATCGAAGAGTTTATTCGGAAAGCGGCGAATAAACTCTACGAAGCCGCGGGAAACTCCGAATACCCGATAATCAAAAAGCTGGGTAACTACCAGCTCGATAATTATCTCCGGTACAAGAGACCCAAAGCAATCCTGCAGCCAACTTCTGAGGACAAAACTAACATTTTGCGTGTTTCAGGTGGTGACGGCTCCACGGATTACGAAAGCGACGAGGACGAAGGGGGCACCGAGCGCAATTCGTAAATCAATACCGGGACACGAGAGCAATGCCGAAGCGTGACGAGTCGAAATGGTCGGCCACTGACGTCACTGGATGGGATCACGTAAGTTTTGCACCGCCTTCTAGGCCCTCCTCCTAAAGCTCTGCCCAAACTTGCCCGATCGCGTTCATACTTCGTCAGGTTTAATATTAATTATTAAATTACAAATCTCACGGACTAGGTGCTCTTCAACGTATTTATTTAAACAAGCTCCGGGTCATCGCAAGGTCAGGAGCGGTACCGAACGGTGACTCGCCGCACAGATCCCGGCCCAACCAAAAACCCCTTCGACCAAATGCCGGCTCTAATCGGCAAATGGAAAGAGGGGACGGGGAAGGTCGAGGACGAGCGCGAAATGATAAGTCCGCCAGAGTTAATCTCGACCAGCTAAATCCGCGTCAGCGGATAAATGGCTGTGCGCAGAACCTGGCGGATCAAAATAGGTACGAGCCTTTCCAAAACGCCTACAAGCTTAAACACAGACGACAGGGAGTATGGGGCTAAGCCCTGGCATCCCAAATCAGGATACGACCTGACCTGTTTATCGTTTTTGCATGATTGTGCATTCTTTATTTTCTTTTCGAATAATTTAAAATTGTGAGGGGGGGGGAGCTGAGAACATCCATGTTACTGCCATTGCCACCAAAGAAGTCGGCTACGTCGCTAAAGCATGAACTTAGAAATGACAAAACAGCCAATACAAAATAATAACATAACTCGGACAAATTTGATATAAACAGATTACCACAAGTTTTTGTGTAAATTTGCTTATTTTTCTAATAGTAATTCCGTCATAAAAGGTTTAAATCAATTTTATTGGTGTGAAACTTCAAAAGTGTTTGGCGGCGGCCAATCAAAACCGATTTGAACAAAATTAATCGCAAAAATTTTACAATCCAAAAATTATGACATAAGTGAGAGTTTTTGTAAATCATTTACAAAAAATGTAAATTTAGACTTCATTAATGTACTCTTTTTGACATTGTGTTGAAATTGTTTGTAGAAAAAATTGTTGTAGTCCGGCTCTGTGAATGTTTTACACTTATCGTCCGGACAGAATTGCCACCACAAGCAAGGAAGGTTTTGTTTTTTTGGTTAAGGTGTTTCCGCCATAACAATAGTTATCAAAGCCGTTGCAAGGAAGCAAGTACCAAGGTCACACATTTTTGCAGCATTCACAATTTAGAAACGGTTTTGTTGGGAAGTGTTTGTGAAGGTTAAAGTCTTCCTTTAAATTTATTGTACTTCATCTGCACGACAATGATCCAGGAAGAGTAAGTAACATTTTAATTATTTTTGTTATATTTTATTATTATTTTTATATAGCGATGATCCTCGAGCACTAGTTAAATGTCCTCATTGTGTAAGTCGGGTACAGGGGTGCCGTTTAAGCTTACATATTAACAGGGTGCATAAGAATGTAGAGGGCAAACAGCAGTGCGTGCTGAATGCCGACCACAAAGTGGATGACTTATCGCACCATCTGGAGGAGGAGTGTGATGCGATGATAGAATTGCAAAAAAATGCCTACGATGGAGGAGGAATATCAACGGTTCCTGCTCCACCACCATGCAATATAAATTTTGATAATGTTGAAAATTGGGAAACGGTAAGTTTATTAAATTTGAAAATGCTTTCCACCTATAGTGATATACGAGTACCACTTTTCGAACAAATTTTGATTCGATCTGCTTGTAATGACTTGGTGTACGAATGCACCAACAGGGTTCCCACTTGTATGGAAAGCCTGGAAAAGTCATGGAATTTAAAACTTGTCAGGGAATTTTAAATTTTTAGCACCAATGTCAGGGAAAACAAAATTTTGTTAAGGAAATATTTCAATTTCTATTTTCAGATATAATATTTTTAAATTAATTTTTGTTTGTTTTTAATTTGGTACATATCCTGATAATCAGACAACTCAAAAATAAAAAAGAAGCCGTAAGAAAGTACTGGTCGTTTAACATACCGTACTTAGGTAAACTCTTTCTTATCTATGGGTAAACCCTTTGGTTATAAATCATTAGTTATGTCTCTAGTTTTCGGGTGATTAAATATTTTGGGTAGTTAACATATGTTAAGAACTGATTATTATCGTTTGTGAAACCCTAAGGGGCAGTTGTATAACCGAAGTTAATCCTCGGATCACGTTGATCTGTGGATCAAGTTCGAAGTAGTTAAAGGTTTTCTTTAGATCAGTACGATGCCAAATTTTTGAATTTCTTATTTATGCTTGTGCATTGAAAATGTTCAAATTGTTTTCCATTTACTGTATTACGATACTAAAATGTCAGGAAAAACCTCAGTCGGGGAATTTGCTTTGAAAAATTTAGTGGGAACCCTGACCAAGGCATATTATACAGGTTGAGACAAAGAAATTTTGATTATGAGTCAGTTTGTTAATGACTAGAAGTATTCATAACCCGAGGTACCACTGTATGTGCATATTATGATATTTATCACAAATTAGAAATTTTGATATAACTTTGATTATAATGATAAAAATGAAATTTGTTTGTTTATCAAAATAGTTATAACCATTTCTTTTTTCAGACTGATTATCCCTCTTACGACCCTCTTGAAAATACCAAAAACAAAAATATTATAAGAGGATCATATGCTGCTGGATTACAACCCGCACAAAGGAAATTGGTTATTGTAGAAGAACGTGTGAGGAGGGCTGAACTCACAGAAAGGGTACTTTATTAAATCAAATGTTACTTTTGTTTTTGTCAAATACAGTACCGTCCAAAAGTTTGGAAACATTGCAAAATTTTTTATAATATAAAGAATTTTACTACAATGCACTACTGAAATTTAAAATAAATGCCACACAATTTTAGTTTAGGGTTATAAATATAAAAATTTTTGAAAAAAGCCGCCTGCCCATGTGTTCAAATTTGAATAGAAAGAAATAAACAGATGTTGGGATTTATACCTAAGTAGCACCTGCCGGGCGGCATCCGCGATTTTAAACTAATTTGAGCTCTTAAAACTATTTGTCAATTTTTTTTTTGAAATTTTATGGCAGTAAAAACCCAAAACATTAAATTCATTTATTTTACAGCTCTTTCGTAAATTGCATATATAAAATAAGCTGCATTCAAAAAATTTTAAAACATTCTTAAATTTATTCCAAGTTACTACTGAGTAAAATTTTGTGTCATAATGACTAAAAAACATCAAATTAGTTTAGAAAATGTAATATAGTTATTAGGTTTTATAACGAAAAAACAATTTTGCGATGTATTGCAAAAATATTAAATTTATCTCTTAAAGAAGTACGCTACTCTGTTGCGAGGTTTACAGCTACTGGCAGTTTAAGTGATAAAAACGCAGTGGTAGACTAAGAGTGACTTCAAATCAAAAATATTTCTTAATCGCTACAACTAGCAAGCGGAAAAAATATAAACATCCCTGAAATAAGCGCAAAGGGTACATAAACAAGGGAAAATCCAGCGTCAAGATGTACGATTAAAAGAATATTGGTAGCTCCGGACTTTTAAGACGTGTAGCAATTCAAAACCAAAATAAGTTGAAAATTAGAAAAAGCGTCTCCAATGAGCAAAATTATATAAGGATTGGACGTTGGGTCAATGGAAAAAGGTCCTTTGTGTCGATTAATCTAAATTGAACATTTTGGGAAAAAAGAAGGTTTTCATTCATAGGAGAAGTCTGAAAAATAATATCTAAATATATTGCTCAACTGTAAAACATGAGGGGGTCAGTGCTTCTTTGGGGAAGTTTTGTGCTTCTGAAGTAGGAGACTCAGTGGAAATGCACGAAATCTTTCGTAAAGAAGATAATTTGAAAATTTTACAACAGCACATATTATCATCGGGGTTGAGACTAATTGGCTCTCCTTGCACGATAAAGCAGGATAACGATCCAAAACATTCATCTTGATTATGTATAGGCTATTTAGAAGATCAGGAGCAAGGATGTATCCCGAATAACATGGTTTGGCGGCCACAGTTGCCTGATCTGAACCCTTTCGAGTTGCTGTGGGATAAACTCGATAGACAAATTAGAAAACACCCGTCACATCAAAGCAGCATCTTTTAAAATAAACTACAGGAGTCCTGGAATGCCCTAACCGCAGTTAAATTAAAAAAATTGTTTCAAGAATACCCAGAATTGTGCAGCGAGTTCTTAAAAGTAATGAAGGTTTACTTCGATGAACGGAGAGTGTAATTAATTAATGTAAATTTTCAAATTTTTGTATTTTTTTACCTTTAAATGTAAGTTATTAATGTATTTATTCAAAACTTTTTATATAAATAAAATCAAATATGTAAAAATATCAAAAATATTAAAGTTATTGTATTAGTATCTTCTGTTTCCAAACTTTTGGACGGTACTGTATATGTTGACCTTTGACTGATGTGTCTGTATAATTGAACTTTTTTGCAGGAAAGTGCAGAAAGGCTGAATAGGATCAGTACTAGGCATTTGCAGTCTATTACCAGACCTGACCTTCCTTCAGGAGGCAACACTAAAGGGTATTCGACATTGAATGTTCAGTCCACGATACCCATGCAAGGACTGCAAAGTAGTAATGATCCCACAACGGACAGTGATGGATATACTTGCGTAAATTATAATAAGTGAGTTTTAGTAATTTTAGTGTGTTCATTTTTCTTCTCTTTGAATTTTTTCTAGGCGGAGCAATGCAAAGAGTCGAGGTCGTGGCCGTGGAAGATTGTAATTATTGACAGTTTGTTTCTATTTTTTAAAATGTTTGTTAAAATGTTTATGTTACTTTCTCAAGTAACTTTTTACCGATTCACCAATGTATAGTATTTTAAGTTAGCAGAGTATTTAGTTATTTTATAAAATATCTATATTTTTTTAACCCGGAAAAAGACTTAGTAATTAAATGTTATTTAATAAAAATTTACTGTTTTCATTTTGCAAGCAATTTTGAAGAGGGGGGTCTCGTAAAAATGAAAGAATTTCCACTAAATCATTTTTATTTGTCTTGGAAGTAAACTTTTAATTAAAAACCATCCTTGCTACTGCTTTGATATTTGGATTTGCTTCTGAATTATTTATTTTTACCAAGCATTTATGAGATCACTTGCAGAATGATTTCATTTGTACCTATGTACCTGTGCTATAAGACATAAACAGGGTCCACTTTTATTCAATAATAGTCCTGTAATCAAACACTACTTTTTAATTTCAATTGATATTTATAATCTGTTTAAAAACAAATAATAAGTGAATGTAATGATTATATACATGTCATGTGAATGTAGTAAACCACCAAACCAAAAAGATAAAGCCCTTTTGCATTGTTATAATTAAATGTAAGATTCCGAACCAAATTCAATTAAAGTATATTTATTAAAGCACAAGTTATAATATCAACTTGTAGTGGTTCATAGTACTTGAAGATATCTAAAGAGCCCACTTAAGTCACAAATCGAAGTATTGCATAATTTAATTTCATGTTATAAAATAATTGAATCTGGTATTTGTTTTAATGGTTAATGTTGTTACGAATAATTGATGTTGTTTTATAACAAACTTTGGAAAAATCGCGTAAGAGATAATTACAAATCTGTGTTCTTAGCGTAATATCTCTTACGACGATTTAATTATCAAAAACATTATAGTAAAGAGCATCTTCAAACCACTTACCCTAGTAAACCGCCAAACCAAAAAGATAAAGCCCCCTTTTTTGCATTGTTATAATTAAATGTAAGATTCCGAACCAAATTCAATTAAAGTATATTTATTAAAGCACAAGTTATAATATCAACTTGTAGTGGTTGCGCCATAGTATTTGAAGATATCTAAAGAGCCCACTTAAGTCACAAATCGAAATACAGTAGAACTCGATTATCCGGTTGACGGGACCGTGCTTGCAGGATAAATAATAATTGAAGTTTTTATTAAATTATTACAAAAATACACTAAACAGCTTTGTATGTAATCCAAGTGCAGCTCTGAAGTAAGCATAAATTCTATACATTTGATTTCACATAGTAAACTACTAAAGTTGCAATTTCACCGATAAACCGCTGGTACCGCTACAATAAGAGTCGTCATAATAACTTACGTAACGATGTATAATGGCCAACTGATAAACCGCTTCACGGATAATCGGGGTTCTACTGTATTGCATAATTTAATTTCATGTCTATAAAATAATTGAATCTGGTATCTGTTTTAATGGTTAATGTTGTTACGAATAATTGATGTTGTTTTATAACAAACTTTGGAAAAATCGCGTAAGAGATAATTACAAATCTGTGTTCTTAGCGTAATATCTCTTACGACGATTTAATTATCAAAAACATTATAGTAAAGAGCATCTTCAAACCACTTACCCTAAAAAACATTTCAATTACCTTTTAGAACAGTTACGTAACCAATAGGTCACTACTATCAAAAGTGCATATTCCACGTCTCGAGGAATCCCAAGAAAGGCAATCAATTTCCGATTTTGTCACAAAGTAATAACGTGCATTTGTTTGTTATTTTTTCATTTTCTTTAATTATTAATTTAATTCAATTTCTGATTTTTGTCAATCAAATGATCTTTATAGTCCTTGAATAGGATTGCAAAAGTGACCTGGCTACGAATTGTTGTCAAAAGGTAAAATTCCGTAATTATTACTACTCCGTCACGAAAGTATTAGCAACAGTGATTGCATTATTATCTTCTACATCGTCGTCGATTTGTTAAATTTGTGTAAACTTGAAAAAATCAATAAATAAAATCGGAAGGCAATCCATCTTTTTTATACCTGATATTTTTATTTATTTATTTATAATCAAAACCCTCTTTTACTCGAAGGTATCGAGGTCCTGATATTTTTTAAGAAGCAAATTCGAATCTAGATTGATTCTTATTAATTTTCTCCAAAGATCTAAATAATAAACTTTACCATCATGATTGGGTAATAATAATTTCCAATTCATCATTCGGTACACGAAATTGCTCATTTTGCACCCTGCGTTTATAACTTCCAATCCATGGTGACGACCAATTCCATAATTTTCTAAGTTGATCAAATTTATAATTTTTCCTACCATGTCCAAAAATACTTTGATATAACCAATTTCAAATTTTTCCCTCCTTAAGGGTAGGCTCCACGAGTCTTCCCCATATTTCTAGGTATAATATCAATTTCAAAGAAAGATGGGAATGGAGGGGGGGACTCATGGAGCCTACCCTTAATGGTTCCATTCAAATTTTATGGAACCGTGCTCATGTACAATTTTAAAGTATTTTTCAATTAAAACCATTAACTTGACAGCAGGGTAGCTGCAAGGCTTTCCGCATTGGCTAGTATACAATAAATTATACCGTAATATAATGTAAGTACAAAAGGGGTCTAAGGGGCCACAAAAGTCGTAAGATTTTTACCACAAATTTGTAAAATTTTGATATTAATCATCTAACATACACTTTAGCGTCGTTCAAAAGGCAAAACGTTTTTAAGCACAATTATTTGACCTGACAAGCATAAGGGGTGTACGCAATAATAATTAATTATATCTTGGAGTCTCCCAAAATCGGGTTGGTCAACATCCATACTACCCAAAGTGAGGATTCCAGTAGATTGATCTTGTTGCACTCCAACATTAAACATCTTTTTACTATGCATTATCGAAAGCGTGCAGATGTAGTCACTATCTCTACTCGGTCTTACTAAAAACGTCCCTTCTTCCAAATTTTTCAATATTATTCTAGCACCTTTTCTGTCTGTTTCGCGGTAATAGGTTTCTTTTTCAAATTCGTCTGAAATAAGCAAACAATTAAAATATTTGTTAAAACATGAAAATATTTTTTACCTTTCAGAATGATCTTTGGTTCCTTAGTTACAAATATATTATTACTTGCTGCATTTAACCCACCAAATTGGGGAGGTTTCGGAAGCATGGGAGGTTTAGGTAAATTAGTTGGTGATTTCGATTTTTCATTGGTTCTGGGAGGTTTTGTTAAAGTGGTTCCATCAGTATCTTTACGTATTTTTCTCAAATCACTTAAAACAATTTCTTCGTCAGAATCAGATCCAGTTGCAGGTTTTTTGGTCACTCGTTGATTGGACCTTTTCGATGAAATTGGTACAGAAGATAATGAACGCCCCTCGTTACTTTTTTGATTAGGTCGACTTGACGAAGTAGGCGGTGGTGGTAACGGACGTGATTTAAGAAACTTTTCTTTCTCATCGATTACATCCAGCACTGGTTCGTACACTAAGTCTTCTTCCTCAACGATATTTGGTTTATGTTTTTGATTTGTAGCCGATTTCAGTTGTGATAATAAAACATTTGAATGTTGATCAATTGGTTTAAACTGATGCTTAATTTTCAATTCTTCCACTTCTTCTTCTTCTTCAGAAATTGTACCGTATTCTGCTAAATGTTCATCATCTTCAATTGGAATTGCCGGCAAAGGCCTTTTACTTGGTGCCGGTTCTTCTTCTAGTACTGGCGTGTATTCGTCTATCTCTTCTTCTGGTGTTTCGATTTTTTGCCTTTCGTTTGATATTGGCAACCTTGGCCTCTTAAAAATAGAAGCAGTTTTAGGTACTGGCTTCAGCGAGATTGAATTTGGACGTTCTTCTTTATTTTGAAATTTGGGTGGCTCAAATTTTGGTACTATTTCACGTGGAATTGGAGGTAATGGCCTCTGAATAAGTTTTTTATAATTTGGCCTAGCTGGTAGTTGTGGTTCCTGTTCTATGTCGTGGTTTTCATATGCTTGTCGTGTTTTGTTCAAAAATGTGTTTTTATTTTCCACGGGCGGTAACTTTAGATTTTTCTGCTCCATGTGGATAGGAGGTAAATAGCCATCGTTTAAATCATCATCGTCATCATTATTATTTTCTTCCACGTAATTATTGATTGCAGGTTTTGGAGACAATGATGGTTTTATGGTGTGCAAAAATGAACTGTTTGAGTCCCCTTTAAATAAATCTTCCAATTTACTTTTTACTGCTTGACTATCTTCTTTCGTTAAACTCGAAAACTTGCGGTTTTCCGATTTTGATTCGGCATTTTCGAATTTATTTTTTTCGGCAAAATTCGGCTTTTGCTTCAATTGGGGCCTGATACCTGGAGAAGTATTTTGAAAAACCTTTTGCAAGTTGCTAACGTTGGAAATTGGTGGTGTGGCAACTTTGATGGGTTTTTTGGGAACCAAAAGGAAATTTGATGGGTTTTGTCTTATGTGTTCGATGAAACTCCATAACCGCCGCATTTGCAGAGGAGAAAGACGCCACAAAGAAACTTGAACTTCCGTTAGTTTCTAAAATGGAAAAAAAAAACATTTGAAAATGTTTTATTTTTTTTTAGTTTTACAGGCATAACTCACTAAAAATGTCTGCCCATCTATCGATTTAGTCCTAATTCGATCCACGCAATCACCATATCCGTTCTAAAATAAAATAATTAAAACTGATAAATTAAAAACTTACGGATTACATACATATTCCAAAGCTTCACATAATTGCTCAACGTTTAAATTTTCAATTTGAGTAATTAATTTTCGTATTACCGACATTTCGTCAACTGTTTCTGGCGCATTCGATGCACATTAACATACAATAAGAAAAACCCGAATTTTAATAAAACAGGACGCAGTTTATATCTTATCATTACGTACAGGAAAACCTCATCGTGACGTATAATAATGCGAACAGGGTTTGCATGCAATAATTTATCCATTTTTTTATTTTATCTTTTACGGCCACCCTCAGCTGTTTACACAACTTATGACTTGGTGAGTTAAAGATTACGATCTTCCTTGTTTGGTTCTATTTAAATTTTAAATTAAAAAAAAATGGTATCTTTACCAAACTATACTGGTTTTTCCCGGAATGTTTGCTTTGGTAATTTGGAACTGCGTCCTTATGTTGATAATGCAGGTCTGATTGTGTCCTGTCAAGTGGGATTTACTGTTCTCTGATCTTGTAGAGGTTTTTCAGAAGGTTTAATTGAAAATCATATACCAACCGTAAGAGGAAGTAGGATTCTTCCACTTTTGTACAAGAATATGTAATAAAGTTTGCGCTCAAAAAACAAAAATGCGGAAAAGGATAACTACTACTGTTTTAAAACTGATAAGTATTTCTTCTAATTTTAATATCACCTTTTTACTTTCAGGTTCCATAGAAACCGCCAGGTTTAGCTTTATGCTAACGTTGAGGTAAATCCCGCAAATCAAACACTGGTCATCTCACTCACTAATGCCCGATTTCTTCACCTCGAGATATCTCTTAGATAATTTATCTATAAGATAAATTAATGAAGTAGCCAATCATATTTCTGATTGTTTTGTTTTGCAGCGAAATCAGGCATAAATCGGGTTCGGTAGTGCTTTAGGAAAGATTTCCCCCCCCTTCCTTCGCATAAACTAAACAAAGAAAAGCTTGATGACCACTGTTTTAGAACCACACCTGTGATCGCGGCGCCCGCTTACTACTTCTCAAAAACTATTAATTGGTTTGAGAAAAACATGCATAGTACTTACTATTTGTTTTATAGAGAATTTAAACATCTTCAATTTTATATACACTATTTTGTACTAAACGAATTGATTTATCGCACAAAAGTAGATTTTGTTACTTAATTTTATATGCTCCTGATTTCTGACTATGCTCTTACTTCTGGACCATAGGAAAGACTATTTATACTACTCCTGACTCCTAAACCAAACCAAATAAAAAATTCAATTAGAGCCGTTTTCTCATTCAAAAAACCTTTGACCTAGACTATGATACGTCCGTAGATAAATAAAATACAAAATATATGATTATGTACTATGTACATACATGTAGTACATACAAAAGTTTATTAAAGTGATTATGTAATTTTATCCCAGCACTTAAAATTTGCACCAAAATAAATTTTCTGTATTCCTAGTTTAAATCAAATTAATTATACAATTGATTAGTAATTAATAATCTTTTCAATTTTAAAATAATTAATTAACCTATATTTTTCAAATTTGAATAGAATTTTGACATTTATGTCAAATCGTCAGCTGATCTACTGTCAAAATAGGTTGACGTTAAATATATAAAATTAATTTGTCCTTTAGACAATTATGTACCGAAACGTATTTGTGTTATAAATAGTCTAGTCAAATAATAACAATAATAGTTAATATTAAAATGCGTGTAAATATTTGTTAAATATGAATTTACATCAAATTGTGAGCGGTGCGTGCAATGCGGGTGATAAGTGCTTTGCAGTGGGCAGTGTTGAAGGAGTAGCTTTTACTGTAAGTTTTTTTAAGTCTAAATTGCTTATATTAATGCCTCTCGGTTCTAGGCGTACGCAGCAGGATGTAACATAGTTATTTTGGCTTCTACATTTGAGAGGGTGCAAATTATTCCGGGGGCTGTGCATGACTACATTCGCATCAGTTCGTTGGATTGTTCAAGTGATACGGGTAAAATTGCAGCTGCATATGACACAACAGTTTGTATTTATGAGCCAACGCCCCTGATACATAACAATTCGTGTCACGTAAGTTAGACGACAATTTGTAAATTTCTGTAGTTTGACCTATCTTTTAGGGCTTAGACTATAGATGGGTTCAAACTGGAACTTTAAAAACAGAAAGTCCAGTTAGTGCCTTAAGTTGGAATTTAGAAGGTACACGTTTGTTAACTGCCGGTGCTACCGTTCAGTTGTGGCATTTGAGGTCTCAACCAGTCGAGGATGATTCTCCTGTCACGTTTACTTTAGGTGGAGGTGAAAGTGTTACAGATGGCAGCGAGGCAGATGAAAAGGAAAGACAAGGTACATTTTTTAAATCATTAATAATTTGCTTCTCTTCAGCACAAAAACAGATTTTAACCCACCGATGCTTAATACTAACCCCGATGATGGTACAGCCATTATTTTTAACTTGGAGATTTAGTTGTTCCCATGTTCTCTACCTCAAAGTTAGATATTATCCACTTTGGTTCTCTGAAGAATTAATTAAAATTCTACGGACTTGCCTTCTGTGCCTGAAAAACCCCAAATAAAAAATTCCAAAGAAATTGGCTAGCACAGCTTCTTCTGCAGAGAAAACACGCAATTAAATTAGGAGATGTCAGCTTTGGTATTTGAAGTAGTTGATTTGTTCAATGGTTGACAATTTAGGATCTTATTGGTTGATTTCTGATATTCTATTTTCCAGCTAAAATTTCTAGATCACAAGTTTTGTTATTAAATCTACAGGGTTTCCACTCATCTGGAAAACCTGAACTATCTCGAATTCTGGATTTAAAATTGTGTAAATTTTGTCATGGAAAAGTCTGGGAATTTAGCTGAACTTTTGAAAATTTTTGGAAAACGAAGATTTAATTTAAAAATTAATAATGAAAATTACGTTTTTGATTCGTTAAAATTAATAAATAATTTGTACTAAGGTGTTTATCCATTTCGTTTTGTTGACCTATATTTAATTTTTTAAATTTACCAATTATCGAATAGGGAAAGTTACCAATTTTAATGATTGAAAACGTGGAGGAGTCGGAAAATTTGTTTTGAGAAGTTTGGTGGGAACTCTGTTTAATTGTTTTTGGTTTAATAATTTAATAATTTCTGATCAGTATCCAAAAATTTTACTGCTGTGTTAAATAATTAAACTGTTTTGTTCAATAATTCAGCTGCTTTATTTAATAAATCAGCTATTTGGTTCAATAAATACTGGTTTATTCAACAATTCAAATATTTTTGGTTTGAAGATTTCATTGATTTTGGTTTAATAATTCAATCGTTTTTGATTCTACAATGCAATTGTTTTGTTTAAATGATTCAACTGTTTTGTTTAATAATTCAGCTGTTTGTTTCAATAATATAATTTCTTTGTTCAGCATTTCAGTTATTTTTGGTTTAATAATTTAATTATTTTGGCAGAATAACTCAATTAACAATCTAATTATTTTGTTCAATAATTCTGTGGTGTGATTCAATTTAACTGGTTTGTTCAACAACTCAATTATTTTTAGTTTAATAACTAATTTAATAAATTATAATTTAATTGTTTTTATTTAAATATTCATTTGTTTTTTGTTTAACAATTGAATTATCATTGATTCAACAATTCAACTGTTTTATGCAAAACAGTTACTACCTTGTCCAAAAATGCAACTGTTTTATTAAATAATTATGTTGTTTTGTTTAAGAATGTAACTGGTTTGTTTAGCAATTGAACTATTTTTGGTATAATAATTGATCCATATTTGATTTTTGATAAGTTTTGAAAAGTCGAGGCAAATTATCAATTTTAATCAGGGAAAACCTGAAAAAGTAAGGAAATTTGTTTTGGAAAATTCGGTAGAAACCCTGATTTAGCTACATTTCTTGAAGTTCTGCAATAATTAAGTTTAACTATTAAAAATAATTCAAAATTATTGAAAGCAATATAGCGTTAAGCATACACCGGACCACTAGAAAGCGGTAGACCACGGTTCGAATTCTAGTCGCGTCGGATACACTGATGTGATCAAATGTTCAATATCAATCTGTGGACCATGGGGATGGCAACGGGAAACCACCCCATTAACTATATTCCCTAGTAAAGTCTGCTTGGCTTCAGCTAAGTTGACTCTAACATCTGAAGCAGATATGCACCGAGAGAAGGAGATTGAAAATATATTATTATTGCTAACTTTCAAAATTTTTGAAAAATTATAGATCAGGAGCAGACAAACTGGCAGTGCATTTGGAATGCCAATACCGCTATTCCAGTGCAACATCTTGCATTTAGTCCCGATGGAACTCTCTTTGCAACTTCTGGAGAAAACGACAGATTGGTCAAAATATGGTACGAAAACAAGCACTGTAAGTTTTTTACTTAAGTAACACTGTCGTTTTAATGCATTTTTTCACAGTTCTTTTCACGTCAAGAAGCACAGAAGGTCCCACAGAGTTGGAATACAATTTTGTATACGTTGCACACCCTCGTGCTGTCACCCACCTTTCGTGGAGAACTACAAGCAAATACATGCCCAAGTAGGTCTTCTTTAATTCTTAAAGCAAATATTTAATTCAATCATTTTAGGGGCTCCGTATCCAACATGTTGGTAACCTCATGCAAAGATAATATATGCAGGTTGTGGGTGGAAACCGTTTTACCCGAAGACGGTTTGGTTAATTTATCCCAATTGGATCCTCAAGCTAATCATCCCAAATTTAGGACGCATCGGCACAAACATCGATTTATGCAACGTTTGAAGCATATGAAGTAAGTTTTTCTATATGTTATTGTGATTTGTACCAGAAAGTCTATTTTTTTTGAAAGAACTTGCTTTCATATACGTCGGCATGCTAAACAACACACTCAGGGTCTTGGGAATACATCGACTCCAATACCAACACTTCCTTCTACCTACAGTGTTCACGATTTTCATTCTTATGGTTATCGTGGAACTGGTAAGACGATGGTCATGAAGTAGTGACAACTTTTCACTGTAATTCATTTTTAGGTGTCACACCAGGAATGCATTTTCATTTGGCTGCGTCAGTTAATGCAGAAACGGATATTCCATTAGTTCCAAGCATTTCATTTTGTAATCCTCGACCCGCTTTTGTTTTACATTGGCTGAATAATAAAGAGATGCATTTTAGTCTTCAAGCGAATCGCTTTTAGAAGATTTGACGAGGTACGGTATTATTTGTAAAAACGTGCAATTTTAATATTGTCTTTATTAGGCGTGTGGTTGAACATCCCGAATCAGAGTATGGATCAGAAGAACCACCCATGGAAACAGGTGGACCGGACGGTTTAGATGCTCGTATTGAAGCTCTTTTAAGAGATTGGCATCACAGTCCAGATTTATTGTTCAGTATTCATCCAGTAGATGGCAGTTTTTTGATTTGGTGCGTACTTTGTGTTATTGTGTAAATTTATTCAATGTTGTTATAATTATTTCTCCACAGGGTAATTGACTGGCTTGACGAGTATCATCCCGGTTCTTTCAGACAAGCACAAGTGTCGTTTTCGACGCGAATCCCATCTGCCTTTCCTCTGGGAGATTCCCTGAGTATGTCAACGACTGTCAGTCTATATAGTATTGCAACCTGTTTGAAGCATTTAGTAAAAGAAGTATTAAAAGAAAAAGAACTGAAGGAAGCCAATTTGCCAATAGTTAAAGAAGAAGACGAAACTAAGGATAATTCACAAGTAAATTTAAAAAATAATTAATTATGTGAATTTGATTGCATTTATACAATTTTAGTTAAATAATCCTCCCGAAGAGCCAAAAGAAGCTTCTCCGGTTATATTCCTTGTCACTAAGCACGATAATGGAACTTTAAATTTATGGCAGCTCACTTTTCAAGATAAAAGCAAGTTTAGTCAAGTATTGAGTATTGGACATAGAAGTCGAGCTTCTGGGCATCGCTACAGAGTGAATGATATTACTTGCCATCCGGTGTTGCCTTTATTACTCACCACTAGTCACCACAACATTGTTGATCAAAATAAAGATCACAATACAAAGGTAAGTGGAGTGTTTTAGTTAGAATTGGTAGGGGGCAGGGACTCAAGTTATGAGGATCAAAGTTTGACCACACCTCCTTTGTATACGTCGAAATTTTATTGAAATATATAAATTTCACTTTTTTTTTTGAGAAGAAGCAATAATTTTTTTCTTTGATAGGGCTACTGCAGCGAACTAATCTTATGGCGCGTCGACGCGGTGGGCCCCCTATCAAAATCTGGCGGAATTTGCGAATTAGCACGAATAACTTCTCCAGAACCGTCAGCATTTAGCGTAGTCGCATGGATTCCCACACTTTTACCTTCCAGTACTTTAGGAAATTTATCTAATTCTCCGAGCGCGTGCTTTGTCGCATCTGATGGTCACTGCTTGCGTGTGTATCAAGCTGTAATAGACGCTCGCACACTTTTAGCTGACATATCGTGTAAAGAAAACAGGTTTAAAGGTTCTGCAGAGAGTTTAATTTCGGATTTGTCGTCGTTAAATGAAGCAAGTTTGCTAGACAAGATCAACATCGTCTCGCAACAAAGCACGTCACGCCCTGGCTGCATTATACAGCTTGAAACTATTTCCGAAGCAATAAAGTGGCAAAACACCACATTTTTGCATGTTTATCAAGAACAATTAATTAGTGGACAACGCAGCAGCCCTGTTAATTTGGTAGCAGACGATGCTATGGTCGATTTACAACAAAATTATGTTTTCGAACAACCCTTCTTTATCGTATTGTTAGATTGTACCGATCAAAACACCATTATACATATGTGGAAATTGGTGATTGCATCAAACGAAGCCGAATTGTCTTTGACGGGAAGTCAAATGTATGTTCCAGACTGTAACCTAGTTCAGGAAGGTACCGACTTATCGAGAAAGAACAGTCTTGAATCTTTGCACCTAAAACAAGCAAAATTGAGTCCACATATTACGATAACTACAAATAAAGAAATTAAACAAATTTTACCATTACCAGATGGTGTTGAAATTGTTCACGCCACACCAGCAGCTGGTCACCTGAGTTCTGCTTCCATATATCCTGCATGTTTGGCTCCATACTGTTTTGCAACCGCATGCAATGACGGAACTATTAGATTTTGGACTGTCACCGATAATCCGGCAGATGTAAAAGCTGCCAAGCACACATTGCTGGAAGAAGATGGTGAGATTATAAATACTGGTAAAATATGGACAGAGTGGAATATGGTAAAAGAATCGGCGATTGAAATTGACGGGCAGTTGTTGCATATGAGTGTGGCTTATTCAGGTCGTTTGGCTTGCGCCTATAAATATGGAAAAAGTTTTACTAGACCCAGTAAAAATGATCATGACTCTAGGTAAGTTAAAATAAATTTTATTTTTAGAAGTAATTCCCGTGCTTTAATTTAGGTATATTAATTTATGTGTGGCTATTTACGAATGTGAATCAACTGGTGGAACTGAATGGGTATTGGAAGATATAATACACTTAAAAAATATTCATTTGCCACGAATTACAGTCGACAGACATCTTGATTTGAGTTACTTGTACGATTCAAAAACTTTGAAGAA
Source organism: Lycocerus yunnanus (assembly GCA_036346125.1). Classification (NCBI taxonomy): domain Eukaryota; kingdom Metazoa; phylum Arthropoda; class Insecta; order Coleoptera; family Cantharidae; genus Lycocerus; species Lycocerus yunnanus. The sequence continues at coordinate 689,661 of JARFIX010000085.1, forward strand.
GAAGCAACGCATCAACGAGGTGATGCACACATTTTCCAATGATGATCGTCAAACATTAACAGTCGAAAACAACCTCAAACCGACTCTTCTTGCCGTACCTAGCTTCAGTACCCTACAAACGCTACGAAAATCGATTTCAGAAATTGGAAATATTTGTCCCATTACTCAGAAACACATTGTACAATTGGATTGGGTTTCCAATGAAGATGGGTCTCATATATTAACCGTTGCTTGTGGCAACAAAATTATGCTATATACTCCTCTCTCATCTGATTTAGCACAAGCAAATGTGAAAGCAATGAAGGAATCGATTAATACAAATCGACCAATTCTGAGAAAGGCGAGTTCTTTGGCTCAACCAATGTTTGTTGATGACTTCAAATGGATGACTCTGCGGAAAATTGAATTACAAACAGCTGATGGTTTACCGGCACTACCCATGCAAATAAGTTGGGTACGAGATGGCTTATTAATAGTGGGAATGGATTCAGAAATGCATGTATATACTCAATGGAGACCACAAAATTGCTCTATTCACACCGTCGTCGATACGATGGAAACAGATGGAAAAAATATGCGCGATCTCGATATTCGCACTCTAACCCAAGAAAATCAACGTAAGCTTGCGTCGGTTCCAACTTTAGGACGCATCAGTTCTGTAAATTTACAAATTTTGGATCGAAAGCGAACGACTAAAGAAAACGATCCTGATTATATGCCCGATTATGGTTTATTTGAGGCTTCTCGAATCGCTTGTCCCGTTTTACCACAGTATCATCCCAAGCAGCTGATGGAGTTACTAAATTCTGGAAAAATACGTTGGGTGAAAGCTATTTTAACGCACTTGGTCAAATGTATTGGGGGTAATCAAGATAACATTGAAGATGTGCAAGGGTGGGCTAGAGCACGAACCTTATCTGTGAGTTATCCACCTGGAAGTCCAGAACATAGAGCGAGCATTAGTGAAATTACTTTGGATTACGCCGAAATTACCAATATACCTCCGCTACCTTTGTGGACTCTATTAGAAGCAGATAAAGAAAATGCAGGTTAGTGTAGTTGAATTATGGTGTTTTTTTAAATGCTTATGGTTTTGTTTTAGTGACTAAAGAGGAAAAGAAGGATTACAATGAATTGTTTGACAGTAACATGATTATGGAGGAGTCTTTGGATACTCTGCTTGAAGATGAGGAAGTTCGACGACATGAACGTAGACCGTCGGAACGTGCAACAGGACTAGCTCATTTTACCCCAAAACAAGGTAAGTCAAATTTTATTTTTTGAGTCTGGATGGATTTGAAGGAGCGGGATAATAAAGAGTAGACTGAAAAAGTCCAGAGGAAGTCTGAGTAGAGGGAGGTGCTAATTCTTTTTAAAGGCATTTTTAATACATCAATTCAAAATTTAATAGGAAAAACATAATTTTAAAATTGGTATAATGCGACATTTGAGCAGCGAGCACTTTAAAATTGTTTTGTGGGCAACCTGAAGCCCGCGGTCTCCGCATTGCTGATCCCTACAGCTGGAGACAATAAATATTGAAATAATTAGAGCAAGAAGCAATTTTATTTGTTTTAAACAGAAGAATTTATTTATCCCATTATCCCACATTGTAGATAAACTTTTTTCAGGACGAATGCTGTCTAGAATGCTGACTCACACGCACTTGCCAGGATTATCAAGTTTAGACCAAATGCATCTCCTAGCTTTGGCTGATACAGTTTCGACATGCAACACAGATCTCGCAGAACGATTTGCCATAGATGCTGCAAAATCGGCCATGGCAAAAGAAAATTTAGTAGGTCAATCAGACGAAGTTATAGTCGATTCTCTCGATGATTGTGGTTTACGTTTCTTACTTGCAATGAAACACTACGGTTATTTACTAAGGTAATACTATTTGTTATGTTTTGGTTGTTCTTATAACGAATGCCTTTCAAGATGCTTGTCGCTGCTTCAACGAGCACAATTTCAAAAGCAAGGTGTTGGTACAAATAATTTAGCGTGGGCTTATCATTCGGAAACGCAAGAAGAGCTACTAAATCTTATTCCGAGCTACGCCAAAGGGGAACCAACTTGGCCGGTTTTACGTGAACTTGGAGTGGGTTGGTGGATCAGAGGATTGGCTTTATTAAGGCAGTGTGTTCAGGTGTTGGCCAAATCCGCATATAAGGTTAAACAGGATCCGATGGATGCAGCTCTGTATTATCTTGCAATGAATAAAAAAAGTTTATTGTGGGGCTTGTATAGGTTAGTGAGTTGAATTGCGGAGGAGGTCAGACACTTAATGTAAGTTTTCCAGGTCTAAAGGCGATCAAAAGATGACGAAATTCTTTGCCAACGATTTTAGCGAAGATAGATGGAGAAAAGCGGCTTTAAAAAATGCTTATGCTTTGTTGGGTAAACAGAGGTTTGATCATGCAGCTGCATTCTTTCTTCTAGCTGGAAATTTAAGAGATGCAGTCGAAGTGAGTTTTTATATTTTTGCGATGACGTGAGCACTAATTGGAAGTTTTAGGTGGTTTTAAACAAATTGAGCGATCTGCAACTGGCCATCATTATCGTGCGGTTATACGAAGGCGACGGTTCAAGTCTGAAGAGATTATTGCACGAGGAAATTTTAGGTTGTGACGCCGAAGGTAACGATCAGGATATGACTCAAGCCCACCCTGATCCATTCTTACGTTCAATGGCACTTTGGACGCTGAAGGAACACCAAGCCGCTTTAAGTACACTTTTAGTTGGCAATGCTGGTACTCAACATCAAGCACACGACGACGATACTCGAGAGACTAATCAAGCTGATCCCAACGTTTTTAATTTTTATGTTTATTTAAGGACGCATCCGCTTCTGGTAAGGCAACACTTTGCTAGTACCGGTAAGAAACGCAAAATGTGGTTGGCTAATGGAAAACAAGTGAGTCGACTTTTTTATAATTTAAGTCCACTTTCTTGAAATCTAAATTTTAGGTCGTAATAGAAGACTCAATTACACCATTAGAGCGTCAACTTTATTTCACAACCGCACATGGGCATTTTAGGGCCGGGTGTCCAGCTTTAGCACTTGAAGTTTTATCTAAATTACCATATGTCGTTGCAGATAGCACAAAACCAGCAGCCACCACTCCAGGTATTTTTGATACTTAAACAAAGATAATTAATTTTACAGTTTAATCTTTTTTAGTTATTTCCCCTAAAGAAGTCAAGTCTGAGGCTCAAATCCATACGGGAATTTTGTCGTGGGATTCAAAACCACAAATTAATACAAATACAGATGATTTTGATTGGAGCGCACCAACAAACGGGTCTGGCATTAAAACAGACGATTTTGAATTGAAATGGTCAGACGATGAAAAAGATTCAGAAGAATCTGAGGATGGTTTGAATATGAAGGCAACAAAGAATGATGAAGAAGAAGTCGACGAAGTGGACGGAGACGAAAATGAAGTCAACGAACAAATTGATATCATGGCTCAGCAGTTGAAATTTGTTGCTTGTTTGAAAATTCTGATGGAAGAGTTATCTACCTTGGCTACCGGATTTGAAGTTGATGGTAAGTACCTTTAAGGCAGACAGTTAGTTCTTTTAATTTGATTCAATCCTTCCAAATGACGAGCCATGTATTTTTTTCAGAATTAAAAAGTTTAAAGCACATTGAAAAATATAATCGGCCTTCTATAAATTGTAAGCAGAAGAGTGTATGCTTGCTACTAAAATATTAAACATTTACTGTATAATGATGTTCTTAAGCTACAAGTATAATTTAACAGGTTCTTGTCACTCCCTTCCCCTTCTAATAGTTGCAGAAATTTTTAGTAATGATTTTTTTTTTATTTATGCAACCTTCCACGTACTGCAATCCCGTAACTGTGTTTAAGTCATGTCCGGTATTGTCATATTAAAAATGATGTGTATCATTTGTGATTCTTTGTGCTTTAATGTGCTTGTATTCTCGTCATTTGCGAAAACTTTATATTGATGCTCAAGAGTAGATTAGTGAGATTTAAATGTTTTTTGCATAGTTAGTTTTTAAAAATTAAATAATTAGCTAAAAACATGAAATTGTTTGGTTTTTTCTTCTATGTTGTAATACAAAAACGCGAATTTTATTTAAATTATGTGGCTTTAAAGTCAAACTTGCAACAGAGATTTAGTTATCTCGCACAACATTGAGGTCTTGATATTGTCGCGTAGTGGATTATATGGGGGTTGGGGTGTAGCTTATTTGTTAAACTCGGTTTGGGTATCAATTAATTATTATATTAATCAATATTTTTACATAATTTCTATAGCTAATATTTACATTGTAAAATTATTACTTTACTTACATGTTAAGTACCATCAACTCAAGCAACCTTAAGGGCTGCCTTGCCTTGCGACTCACCATTGTCGACTCACTATTGTTTACTCTAAAATCACATAAACGATTGACGTGGATGAAATTGACATGGCTGGCCTCACGTGGATTCAATCTTCTCAAATCCAAAGCACACACGCAACTAACTCATTGATTTATCTTTTATTCGCATGTCGCTTCTCCACGTGCCTCGTTAATTTTGCTGATCTATATATCTATATGGATTACTGGTCAATTCCTCATTGGTAACGGAAGTACCTTTCCGTGCTTTTAGCTACACATTTTTATTTAAGTTCAAAACCTTTTATTACATCTAACATCAGAATTATTAAATCAAAATTTCCACTTGTGACTCCAGCGCAAGTTATTTTTGTCTTGTGTAAAATTCAACGTATTCAAATTTCAGAAATTATATATATTATTAACCTTTGAAATTAATATTAAAGTAAAATTTCATTATCTATTCTTGTGCGTCAGTCTCAAGAGTTTACGCGAATATCTTTGAAATTGTTGAAGTGTAAGCAATGAGATTTGCACTTTGATGATTAACTTTAACAAGTGATCTTTTAGATCTCTGATTAGATCTCCAAAATTGATGTGCATAATAATATGGGCTGGACATAAAATAGTTGGCAATTGCTGTGAACTTTTTTTTCTACTGACTTCAAAAACTTGTGCAAAGGGGGAGACTGTGTCACGGACCTAAATTTAACCACTAAAAATTTCATGTTTCAAATATTATTATTCGCATTTTTTCTAAAATTTGTTCTCGCAAATTTAGGGGGTCAGTTGCGTTATCAACTCTACATATGGTTGGAAAAAGAGGTGGAAGCTTTAAGAGAATTGTGTAATTACACACCGTCCGATCAACATCCCGACGCTGATTTAGATTTAACTAACGATTTAGATGCTCCTGATCATATAAGTATTCGACCTACCCTACACGAAATTTTAATACAAGAAAAACTGGACTTTGAAGCAAAAGTTTGGAGAGCTGCCAACAGAAAACGCTGGTTAAGAGCCAACGAAACTCTACTTAGGACACTCCTCAGTTACTGCTCCCTTCATGGCGCGACAGGTGGTTTAGCATCAGTTAGAATGGAATTGGTGCTTTTATTACAGGAGTTGCAACAAGAAAAAACCCAACAACAGCTGTTGAGTCCTTTGCCATTCCCTACAAGTTTACCGTTACTAGCTGCTAGTGTGGCAAGCAGTAAAACCGTCATCGCCGATCCTGTTCGTTACTTGCAAAGTCTCACTCATGATATGCTCAATACGGTAACTTTCTAAACTATTTTTAAATTTTTGTAATCAGAAATATTTTTTAGATCGTCGATTTACCTCAACCTAATACTTCTCAAACCCAATTGATAGTCTTAAGGGATCTCGCGGTTGCTTTATCTGCCTGCATTTATCAGTCACTTTGTGACTCTGACACCTTCAAAAGTAACCTTGAAGATGCGGAAGAAAAATGTGTAACACACTTAGTTGGAAGACGACGACACGCTTCAACTACTGAAAGTCATCAAGTTACAACGCTTCCGTCCAAATGGCCTGGCGTTACAAGTTTACGTGCTTTATTAGCAAGAGAAAAAGACGAAGATACTCCTAGGCTTACCGTTGTTTTGTGTGAAGCTTTTAGCGCCACATATCTTGCTTTACTCCTTTACGGATTGTGTACTCTAGACTGCGTTATACTTTTCCATGTAACGGGTCACAACTTTACGCACGACACTTGGGCAAGGTATAATTTCATCGTTTGCATGGCTTTTGTTAATTTTAAATTTTGTAGGTTATTTGGAGGTGGAACTAAAAAGTTATTACGAACTGCAAGTATAACAAGCTCGGTAACTCACGTGAGTGTTCAAAACACGCCGTCTGAAGAAGGCAGCGGTCCTGCCATGTGGTTGAACAAGCAACGAGTGAAACTAAATGTCAGGCTTTTGGGTCAGCAACCTTCCACGATGAAAGAAGACAAGGCCACTTATCGTGAACAATTTGTACCTCCAGAAATGAGCATGCTGGCTTATTTGCTCACAAAGGTTAGTTTTAAAAATTATAACTTGTTTAGGAAATACGGAATTTAATAACCTATTTATGAGGAAAGAAAGATTTTAACAGTGCACTTTGATTTTGCACCGGAATATGTTTTCGTATAATGATATATTTTTCTCCTTCGTGAGATTGTTAAGGCTCACATGAAACTTAAGAAAATGCTTTAGGAAAATTTGGCGGGTTTTATTTTTAAATGTATCTGTTAAATGGGAAAGCGACATGAGTGAGTCAATGGCTAATGTCGATTTCTTCACTCGTAGTTATCTTCAAGTTAGCAAACTTCAGGTTAAATTGACGACATAACTAATCAGATGATTGATTTATTTGTTGTGTTGTCATCTGATTGGCTATTTTGTCAATTTAACCTGAAGTTTGTTAACTTCAAGATAACTACGAGTGAAGAAATCGGGCATTAGAGGTTAACTTTGGATCCACGGGTTTAATCCTTATGGAGTACCTACCATTTATAGTAGCATTTTTGCTACTGCTGTTACCTGCTGGTCCCAGGTAACATTATAATTAGCTTAAATACTTCTCTTATTTGGAATTCACATTAAATTATAAGTGCTCTATACTCATCATACCTTTTCAACATGTGTAACTTGAAATGACTTGCTAGGTTCTACAATTACATGTTGAAGTGTTTTTACTAAGTTAAAGAGTTTTGAAATTGGGTTATACACACCTAGTGGTTTTTGACCTCTAATTTCTCTCCCTTTGACATGCTCAGGTTTTCTTATTGTAATAATTTGTATCATAAATTATTATTGTAACTAAAAAAACAATTTTTTTATGAAACCGAAATTTGTAGCCTAATGCCGGACCTGATTGCGACGACGTTTCGAGTGATTCGGAAAGTGAAGAGGAAGATGTATTTGATGCGCCGCCAATAGAAGTACCAAATAATAATGAACATTCTGATCCAAATTCTTATTCATGGGTTGTGCTGAAGTTATCAATCATCCGAATCGTTCAGTTAAGACTGAACGATTTTCTCGCCGTAAGTTGATAATAAATTAACACTTTTGCTTATTAACATTTAATTTAGGTGGCAGGATTAGAATTATCTGAATTACCTGTTGCTAGTCCGTTAATTCATAGTATTTTAAGACGTCTTAACAAATGGCAAGATACTTTGAAAAAAGAAATTGATAATAGGCAATCTCCGCCTGAATACATTCCAGGTTGCTTCGTTGAAACCACTACTGGACCACCGATACATAAATATAGGTGGGGCTTTTGTATTCTGGTTTGAGTGTAAGTGTTTTGATAACATTTTTTGTTTTAGACAACTTTTGGAACCACATAATACGCCTTTTATTAACAAGAGTGCTGCAAGTGCTGTACGTCGTTTGTGGACGTACCTGGTTCATCAGGAAAGTGTGCAAGATATTTTCATACGCGCTGTCTTTGGGAAGAGACGTTCTATTACAGCAATTGATGAACTTCTACCTCATCCCGAGCCGGTGGTGGAACCTGTTCGTATTATTCACAAGGAGCAGGATTCTATCGCTGCTTTTAGCTTAAATCAAGTAAACCACATTGGTTTTTTTTTTATGTAATATTTCTAATTTTGATGTTTTTAAGGTTAATGGAGGTTTGATAGTGATAGCCACACCTCGAGAACTTCAAGAAATGGATATTTCTTTACTGCTGGAACTACCAGCTTGGCTTGAGGACGAATGCGAATTGGATATTTTAAATTTGAAACAGGAAGCTCCAGATTCTTCAATACCACCGTTTTTGGTCATACAAAGTGCAGGTGATAAAACTAAAGACACCCAACCTGGTAGTCCTCAATCGCAGCAGCAGGACAAAGTGGTAGAGGAACTAGCGTGGTAAGTATCATATTTATTCTAACTTTGAAGCTTTAATCATTTTTAATATTACAATTTAAACTCAATCTTCATTGTCCCATGCACAGGACCATTAGTTTGTGATGTAATTTTTCCGATATACAACGAAAAATAATGTTATGTGTTAAGTTTGCACAAAGTTTTCCGAATTTTTTTACTTCTTAAAGATTGGTTTGAAAAGATTATTTTATGTCGATGTTGTGAAATTTGGAAAATCTTGTAGCAACTGCAAGGTCACCTAGAACAGAATCGTGGTCACGAGTGGTGGCTCAGAACCTGTATTTTGCGGTTATCTAAGAAAAGGTGCTTTGAAATAAAAAAAATGTACAAAAATAAAAATTTAAATTTTGACAAGAAGTCTGTATATTTTTGACATTGGATCTCCACATGTGTTGATTGAACACGCACAGGGTAGCGTGGTAGAGTATGGTTAAAATCTTTCTCTAACAAGAAAAGGAGCGAAGTTGCAATTCTAATCATTTGTAAGCTATTTGCACAAAACAAGTAGCCAACACTTAATTATTATTACAGCCATTAATTATTACAGTTTTTAGTATAAAACCTTTTTGTTTAAAATTTATTTTCTTTAATTTGTTTGAAAACACCATTTCTTAGATGTTGCAAGAACGGAATCTGAGAAACCTATGGAAATGGCGTTGTTGATAGAAGATATACCAGTAAATAAGTTTCAAAAGGTTAAAAAGTGTAATTTGGTAGGACAAAATCTTAAAAGTGAAATTCTAGACGACTTTAAACGCAATTTAACTGTTAAAACATGACTATTAAAGTATGTACGTATATGTGTGTCTGTAGATGAAGGGATTAAGTTTCCCAGGCTGTCATGATTCCAACTTTGTGCGTCTCGTGCTACTACGGTCGGCTCACATGCTTCGACCGGTTCGTCTTTTACCACAGCTCTTGTTTTTGCTTGCCGACTTATATTTTATACATGTCATAGTGTCTTAGTTGCCAATTATTTTATTTATGTTGAATTTTATATTTGTGCTTTGTAAAAGTGTATTGAAAGTTTTTAATTTTTTTTAAAAGTAAATATATCCATTTTGTTTGTATTCGTAGTGTAACATAAATTTATTAAGTTGAAATTAAGCTTTACCAAATTTAAAATTCACAGTTAATTTTAAGTTGTTAAATTTTTGTTACATTTAGTAAATAACGTAGAAAATTCGTTTTAAGTTTCATTTATTAGGTTTTTATAAAAGTAAGTTGCCGATTATCCCGTAAATAAATGTACTTTTATTATTTAAGCATGTTTTTTTTTAACAAATTAGCTATGGCGACTAAAAAAAACTCTTTTTTCAAAGGTGCTGAAACACAAAATCGATGGTATTCGAAGAATATGTTCGCATCCGTTGCTGCCTTTATGTAAGCGGATTTTTTCATAAAAAACTGATAATTTTTAAAAATTTTTTGTTCAGATTTAACTGGTGGGCAGGATGGTTCGGTGCAGTTGTGGGAATGGAGCCATTCGCAACCTGTAGCAACACCAAGACCACCTGGCACTTATGCTAAGGTTACCCGGTCAGATTTTCTCAACATGGAAATAAATTTGGCGTTGCTGATTCTGATGGTAACTTAAGCTTATGGCAAGTTGGCTTAACCGCAAATGCAACCAGACCGTTCTTTGTAAGTTATTTTTGTTGTTTTGTTTTCATTTTTTACTCAATTTATTTTTTTGTAACAGACTCATCAGTGTCACAGCAAGGGCATCAGCGATTTTGTGTTTTTGGGGTCGTGCAGTCTCTTGGCTACTGGTAAGTCTTGATTTTTGTTTCAACATTTGTAAAAGCTTTTGGGTGGATAAAATTCGAGAATGATCAAAGTCGTTATATAACATTTTTTATAGTAGAAAGGTATGAGATCCGAACAAACTTTTAAAGAACAAATAGAAACAAAACAATTATAACACTAAATAGTAAAAAGCAAATCCAATTGCTATAATTTTGGCTTCCAGGGAGTGAAGAGAAATTAACAGTTCTTTTGTGCAGAGGGATTTGTAAATTTAAAAAATCATAAGAACGTAATTTTTTAAAGAATCCTATCCAAACTTTATATTACCCACACCGTCGGTCATGACCATAAGCAAATCTAATTTTGCAATAATCTGACCCTAGTTTATTAAAATGTTCTGTGCAGGAAGGTATGTATGACAGGTCGATGCAATAGTTGAGTCAGAAAAAAAAAGGAACAAAGTAATATTTTTTTTACTTTGAAATGCAAATAATAATTCATCTTCTCATAAATATATTTATTGTAATGAAAATTAATAAACACTTAACTTAATATATTTGCAGTACATTATAATACAAAATAAAATTTAATTGGTTACAATATATCAAGTTTAATTTGTATAAAAATAAATAATAGCAAAAATTAATACTTATTAGTACATAAAATTTAGAATTCAAATAATTTTTCAACATTATTAAATAATAAATATAATAAAAACGTAGGTAGAAAAATTCTAAATATATTTTTATTGGCTATACGTGGACATTGCCAATTTTACCCTAACATTCCTTAGAATTTAATTCTATAAAACAAATTTACTAAAATCAAATTTTTGAAGGGTATAACATATGGCAAGTCTTCAAACTTGCTTTCATTAATTTCATCTTGTACAGAGGACTCCGATGACTATTTAATTTGGGTAAAAACATTAAATAAATAAATTAACCCAAATTTGTAAAAACCACAGACGGTTATTGGTTTGGTAATTTTTTTGTTGTGGCCGTTACCGCGTTTCGGAGGGCATGCAATACTCCTTTACGTTAAATAAACAATTAAAAAGGTGAATATATGTTTTGTTTTTATGGTTTGGTTTCATATCTTTTTACTTCAAAACCTTGTTCTAATTTAAGTGCCATATTGAGTAATTCGTGTTTTATGCCATATTTTCAGAATATTGCAAAGATTTAAATAATTGCTCTGTAGTGCTATTCTTTAAATTTGTTTATTTCATTTATAAAAAAATTCCAATTTACTCATAAGACCACGGAATGATATTCCTAATTTAATTTTACACAACGAATCATTTTTTGCCGCCTCCGTTTCGCAGTGATTTCTTTTATTTTTGCTTGCCTCATTTTTGGCCACCCCACAGCAAGAATTTGCTGCAACTGTTTTGCTAGACGAGTACTATGTCACTGCCTTGAACTTAAAAGGAAATCCAGTGTTTGGGGAATCCCCTAAATATTTAAAAAACAATTGATTTTTAATATTAAGGGCAATGGCCAGTACTATCAAAATAAATCGTGTATTATGTTGTTTATTCTGAGAATTGTATGAAAATTAAAAAGATTGGTTATTTCTGTGGATTTCGAAACATCTGTTTAGGTATACAAACACAAAAAAAGAAAATTCGTTACTGGGATTTCCCAAATGTTAAGTTTCATTCTACGGCATATTCAAATTGAATAAATTAAGTTCGTTATTCATGTTTGCATAATAAGATGTTTCAAAATTGGTGGAAATTGAACGATTACGTAAATTTTTATAATATTTTTAAATAATTAATGATATGAAACACAAATTACTAAACATTGCTCTTAAAAGATGGTAGATGTCATTATTTCAAATCAAAATATTTTCATGCATTATATTTTTTTAATTTTAATTAACGAGGTAATATGAAATTACATTAATTATATTTTTTGTAAGTAATTAAAAAACGAAAAAATTACTTCCAAGTTTGAAAACGAACTTAACGATATTCTAAACAGTATTTGTGATAAAACAGCAGGTATCCTTCCGATTGAAGTACCTCATCGATGCCGGCTTCAGAAATAATAACATCGTCACACTTATACCAAAAATGTGCATGATATCGAATGTAAGAAATGTAATGTCCGGCGTTAATGGTTGTTCCTATGTGGTTGATCACTGCAAACAACAAATATTTATTGTCATATGGCAACTGAAGTTGAAAAGTCTTCTGTTTGGTCATGAAGGGCGTCATGTCTAAAAGTTCAGGAAATTTAATTTTTGTCGAAACTTTCTTTTCCAAATCGTTTAAATGTTGAAAGCGTTTCAAATGGAAACATAGCACAATGGGAAGCGTTTTCATTGTAAATTGTTTGGTCGATTCTTGGTAAGATTGGCAACCATCGCAAAAAATTTTTGAATTTGAACCCAATATTTCTGCACCTGTAAAACGTTCCAAGCAGTTTTCTAAAGAAACCGGAAGTGAACCGTTTGCAGTGGGCGAAGTCAATTCCAAAGAGTAGTCCCACATGGGATCGATGGTTGTCGAAACGCCGTTACATTTTTGACAAACAACGTCGCTTTGTAAACTACCGGTAAATACTTGGTCGATGATGCAACAGCATCCCTGAACTTCACCAACAGACGAAGGGAGTTGAGAGTTCCAAGCTACAGAACAGTGACGATGAAGGACGTCCAAAGTGGCTATAAAAAATTCATGAGCGTCTTGTTGTTCGTAACCGGATAAGTGTTTAGCCTGTGTCCAAATTAAGTGTAGAAATTCGTTCAAAACTAGAGGTGTTTTTTCACCGGTGTAAAATTCACGAAACAAATTGGTTATTAAACAATTTTTTGGTTTGTTCACGCACTGATGGTGTTCTGTGAAAAAATAATCTCGTAATACTGGAGTGTGCGTTATGGCCTGAACGACACAATTCATAAAACAAGTCGACCCCAAATTGAGAAGTCCTCGTAACCCAATACGTGTCGTTTTGTGTATGAGCATTGTTTCGGTTCGTTTGTACCAATTTATATCATCCAAGTGTAAACTGGGCCAGACCATTTCGATCACATATTTTTTTACACTGTCGCCTTTTAACGCGTTAACAGTCGCTATATTATCCAATTTTTCGTCGTAAACATAATCGCCACATTTGCTACAATGAACTTGACCGTACAAAATGTCCATCGAGAAAACATGTTCGTTACTTTTGGTGTGTTCTCGTATATGCTTTTTTACATCCGAAAAACGTACAATGCATGCAAACGTGCAAAAATTCATTTATGTTACAAATGTAACAGTACGCGTTAATTATTTTTGATTGACGTTTTTCTTCCGATCCGCTTATTACAAAAACTCCGTGCAACAAATTAAATATTTTTAAACCGTCATCGTTTACGAAACCTTCCAAATGAAGGCAGGGATTGTCTCCCATTTTTTTTTTTTTATTTAAAAGGGGATTTAATATAAGCCGACTTGATTTCGTCTTACGGTGTCATTCGCTAAATCATAAAGTTGGGTTAGAAAATTTTGACATTTAGACCGTGTTCGACTTGGACGCTTACAGCGCTGTTAGTACGAACTGGCGCAATTGTAAACGCTTTAAGCGTTCGACTTGGGAACTGTTGGCGCTTACGGTTTTGAATTTATTTGAAACCATTTTAGGTTTACTATTTAACTTCAATATTTAAATTTAAACATAAAATTAGTTGTCCTATATTAATTATTACTTCAATAATTTATTTCCCTTCTTTTAACCGCTCAATTTTTTATATAATAATAATAATAATAATAATAGAATTTATTAAACAATATGTACATCATACAATTTACAAATTATATAAAAAAGAAAACATAATAGTTTAAAAGGTAGCTGGTTCAGCAAGCTGATTTTCAACCAGTACCGAAGGAATTAAGTTCCATCAATTTGAGCGACTAACAATCGATTAATCACTTGCTTCTTAAATATAAGCTTAGATTCTGCATTTTCGAAGAGATCGGAAAACCTGTTGAAGATTTGGAATGCACGGTACTCAAAAGATCCTTCGAACTTAGAGGTCTTGCGCACAGGTACTGAAAGATTACCACCATTCCTCAGGTTTAGATTGTGGCACTGGGATCTTTTATTCAGGAAACATTGGAGATAGTCCGGAAGTCCTGTTTTGTAGATCCCAAACAAGAACAGAGCAAAATTCAGTTCACAACGTGATTCTAATTTCAGAATATTCCATTTATTGTAGAAGGGAGTGATGTGGGCACAACGTTCAATGTTGAAGACATAGCGAAGACACGAGTTCTGTAAGATTTGCAGTTTACTCTTTAAACTGTCAGTGAGAAAACCAAAGTAAACAGTAATCGATATGACACAATACTAAACTTTGAACCAAGTTCCATTTGACATGCGGAGGTAGGAATTGCTTGTATCGGTACAATGTCTTGAGCTTGAAATAACCTGTGCTACATATTTTATTGACATGGGCTTCGAAATTCAAGGCAGAGTCCCATATAACACCAAGATTTTTCGCCTTTTCACTGAAGTTAACAATGTTATTATCGAGAAGAACTTCTGTATTTCTTGAGTTGTCGGCGATTGCTCGACAGCGAGCATTGCCCATGCAGAGGCACACTGTTTTGCCAGGATTAAGTACCAAGCCATTTGCAGTAGACCAGCGTAAAACAGCTTCAAGACTGGCATTGATACCAGCAAGAATTTCATCGACTGCTGAAGGATCACCTGATATATATACCTGAGTATCATCAACATACAGGTGAGCATCACAATTATCCGGTAGAACTTCCGGCAGATCGGACGTGAAGATCACAAAGAGCAGCGGACCCAGTAAACTACCCTGGGGAACACCTCGTTTGATGTTGAGTTCATCAGATACACTGCCTTCAAGATTGACACGTTGAGTTCTACCCTCCAGGTAATTAACAAGAAACTTGAGCGCAGAGCTGTCACATCCATAGTAACCCAACTTGGCTGTAAGGAGTTCATGATCGATCACATCAAACGCCTTGCTGTAGTCAAGCAGCGCCATAACAGTTACCTTGGAGTTATCCATATTCCTAATAATATCACTTGAGACCTTTGCCAATGCAGAAGCAGTACTAAAACCGGATCGAAATCCGGATTGAATTCTGGGTAGAACGCCAATATCTTCAATATGCTCAAGCAACTGCCGATGGATGAACGATTCCAGAACCTTTGAGAGCGCCGGTAAGATGCTGATGGGTCGAAGGTCACTAAAACTATTCGCATTGTTGACTTTCGGCAGGGGGATAATAATCGATTTCTTCCATAAATCAGGAAGAGACGATGTCTCCAAACAGTAGTTGATTAAGTGCGTTAAGATGTTCAGGCAGAATGGTAAGATAAGTTTCAGCATTCTAGATGAGATACCGTCAACACCAATTGCATTGGATTTCAACCCAAGAATAGCACTAGCAACATTGTCAGGATTGACCAAACGGAATACCAATTTATTAGTGACTCGAGGATGACAGTTATTCCTAAATTTATCAATGATTTTAGGATCAATAACAGTACTTGGTGCGGAGTCGACAAAAAACCTATTCAAAACATCAGCGTTAGAGTTTTCAAGGTTCATTATAGTATTTTGGATTTACCGTGAATATTGGCATCATCGAAAACTTCCATAACTTCCTAGGGTTGTTGTAGCGGATATCAATTTGATGCTTGAAATACGCTTTCTTTTCATTTAGAACAGCTTGAGTTACGACGTTACGAATTTCTTTGTAAGCTTTGTAATCAGACAACTTTTTAGTTTTGGTGTACTTCCTAAGCGCCTTTTGACGAAGATTCATCATGCATCGCACATTGAAGGTTAGCCAGCCCGGTGATCTAGTGCCGATTTTTACTGTTGAGATGGGCGCATGGGTGTCAAAGAGGTAGTCAATGGCCGAGTTAACATAATCAAGTTTAGCATTGATGTTATCGAAATACAAAACACGACTCCAGTCCAACCTCGAAGCATCAAAGGCAAACTCATCGGCATTAATATTATTCAAATTTCTCTTCGTAATGAATTGAGGAGAACAGTTTGTGCGAGGAAAATCCAAGCTACAACTAACCAAACAGTGATCAGACATGTCAGACATATCATAAATGTTCACCTTCGAAGACTTGATATGATTGCTCGAGCAGATGAGATCAATAAGGGAAGACGAGTGAGCAGTGATTCGGGTAGGTTGATCGATTATCTGTACCAGATTGAATGATGAAAACAGTGACTTCATTGCAGTGCAAAGATGAGAATTGGTGAGCATGTCAACATTGAAGTCACCCAACAGTAAGATGCCATCATATTCGACACTAATCCTAGCTAGAGTATTCTCAAGTTCTTCGATAAAGGCAGGTAAGACTTGAGGTGGACGGTAAATTGTTCCCACAGCATATTTTTTGTTCCTGATGGTAATACAGACCCACAGCTGCTCAAACGTACTGGTCTCGCTAAGATCAATGTTGATAATACGACTCCTAATGCAGTTTCTGACGTAACAGCAAACACCGCCACCTCTACTCGGACGGTCACATCTGAATAAGGAGTACCCAGGGATCGAAACCAAAGAAGACGGAAAATCAGGCAACAACCAGCTCTCAGAGATGGATATCACTTGGAAGTTCATGTCCATAACTACAGCTAGGAAATCATCGAAGCATTTAACAAGCGATCTAATGTTAAGGTGACCGACAACAAAATCATTAGCAGCGGTATCACCATTTGACGTTGATGCGAGGTTATTGAGTGCTGGCGGGGGGAGCGGTACCCTTTGAGCCTCGAAAAAAATTAAATCTTCGAACGACAACACCACTCGGCCAGCAGTCCGGTTTAATAAGAGAATCATACAGCGGTAATTCTGCACTTATTCTGAAAGTTGACATCGAGCTGTATTCGCTTAATTTATCACAAGTAAAATTCCCATCAGGGAATTTTTTAGTTAGAAATTTCACGATTGCAGTCTCGGTAGTGGAAGATGCTACTCTACTAATGTGCAGCCAACACTTTTTAGAGACACCACTAAACTCAGCAGCCTCTTCGTTAGAGCCAATAACCACAGTATAAAAAAAATTAGTAACAAGATTGTAAATGAAATTAATTGACCCAAAATAAATTGTTGTATGAAATTATAGTTATTAATTTGTGAAAAAATAGCTAAAAATGTAATCGCATTTAAAAACAATTATTATTTTAGATTGTTTGAATATTTTATAGGTTAAGCAACTGTCACTTTTAAATTGCAGCGCTGATGGTGCTGTCATATCGTTCGATTTGGAACGTCAGCGTGAGCGTTGTAAGCGCATATTTTCCAAGTCGAACGGCAAAATTTGCGTGCTATAAGCGTAAGCGTTCGTTGGTACTAACAGCGCGTATGCGTCCAAGTCGAACACGGTCTTTATAAGCGAAAGGAACTTGCGGCCTTGCAATTTAAAAAAAGTATTTCTCAAAATGTATTTATTAGGCTCATGCCCGATTTCTTCACTCGTAGTTATCTTCAAGTTAGCGAACTTAGGTTAAATTGACGAAATAACCAATCAGACGACAACAAAACAAATCAATCATCTGATTGGTTACTTTGTTAATTTAACCTGAAGTTTGCTAACTTGAGGATAACTATGAGTGAAGAAATCGGGCATGCAGTTGTTGCCTAATTAAAATCTTTAACCATAAAGTTAAACCAGCATTTGAGAGCCTTATACCAAATACTATAGATCATCGTATTTGCTTATACCCACAACCTTCTTCATCTTGGCTAGTTGGAACCGCGGGGGTGATGGCGGAGAGGGAGACTGCAAAAGTCGGGTTGCAGTTCCTTACAGCATAGGCGTCACACATGTAGTACAAAAGCCTGACATCGTTATCGGGGAACTGTGGGGGTGGGATCATGTGCTCGATCAAGACATTTATTGGTTTACCTGAAATCTGAACTACGGTACTCGAAAATTGGTGTGTTTCTATCTGAGATTCGAACCCTCGCATGCAGTTTCCGAGTACGCCTTTTTCTATTGATTCCTTTACATCTTACAGATTTAAGTAATTCAAACTAACCATTGCAAAATAAGAGTTTTATTTTAACCTAATAATCTAAAAATGAATTTTATTTTACAGCCGGTCATAGCTCAGAAAGCAAAAACGTTTGCATTTGGGATTCGATATTGCCACATGGAAAATCACTGGTGGTATCATTTGCATGTCACGAACAAGGAGCAAGCAGTATTGTTTATGCACCTCAACATCAGGTGCTGGTATCGACGGGAAAGAAAGGAGACGTGTGTCTGATCGATGTTAGATCAAGAAACATAAGACATCGCTTCCAGGCTCACGAGAGCGCTGTTAAATGTGTTGCGATGGACCCTCATGAAGAATATTTTGCTACGGGTTCAGCAGATGGAGATATTAAGGTAAGATTTAATATACAACATATATTTTTACTGGTTTCTAAATTATTTGATGTAGATTTGGGGCGTCACGGTTCCTACAATATTGTTAGCACTACCCGCCGAGCATGCACGCAGCAGTTTCTTTAAAAATATTGGTCAAGGAGTTACACAGTTGCATTTAGATTCTTGTGCAAGATTATTTTCCTGTGGCGCCGATGGTAGTATGAAAGTAAGGCAGTTACCAGATAGGGAAACGTTATTGCTTAATCATTATAATTCCAAAGCTTAAACAATTAGGTAAGTTATTTTATTGTTTATTGGGCATTGCATTTGTATTGCTTCACGTTCACACAATCTCGGTGTAAGACTTGAATGTTATGACAGAGAATCATAACCTCAAACTTTTGTAATTAATTTGATACTGGATGACAGTACACAGCTCCACCTTCATCATTGTTGGTGATTGGTTGTTGTAGCAACTGCATTACTTTTACAACAACTTTACACCAGCTTGCAAGGCATTACAATCTTATGTGAATGCTTCCATCTGATTTAATGCCTTGAAACTTTCATATTGAAACATAATTTATACATTACAAATGAAATGTCCAATCTGAATGGGGTTTCAGATAGTGGATTTACGCAGTAGTTATGAAGTGAGATATTTGTGTTTATTTTTTTCGTTTAAATGTTTTCTATTGTTACAGTTGAAACATAAATTTTCTGCAAGTATAACAAATTCCATTTTTTTATAAACTGGAAACAATAAAAGTATTCATGTTTAAGTTTCAAATAGTGATTCGTCTATATATAATATACATAATACATAATATATTATAATAGTTACAGTATTTAACTATTGTTTTAGTTTTAAATTTTACTGTTATCTTACATGATTGTGATGTTGTTTTTAAGAGTATAATGCGTATATGTTTAACAATATTTTGGTGGACTACTAATAAAGCATTATAGTGTTTAAAATTCTAACATTATTTTACCTAACCAATTCAATAGAGAATGACATCCTTTTGAATCCTTTATGTAAACTACTTTTATATTGCATTATTATTTTTATTTATTGGCATCCTAAGTGAGTAATGTCGTAACGCAGTGCAAATATTTGTTTCTCAACTGTTCGTTCTCTAACAAGAGAAGCAGATTTACATCCAGCAGTAGGTGGAAGACGGCCGGACTATTTACCAAGAGTGCTAACAATATAAGTATGAAGATGTATTTTTAAATTTGGATTTTGAGGCAGAAGGCTGCGTGGAACCGGGCAGGAAGACGATCCAAACTGGCTAGTTATACTGTGTCGGCGGGAATTTAAATAATTGTATTTTATTTTGTATGCCAATAATTGTAACAAGGTGGGATAAAAAGGTTAGTTGGGGAAAGCTGCCACCACTTTCAAAACGAAGGGAAATAAAATATCGTCGGAAGATGTGGGAATCAAACGATTTCTTTTACACTTGGGTTTCCTTCTTAATCTGAATTTTATGCAAATAAATGAAAGAAAAATCGACAAAGATAAAATTTAAAAAGACAAATCATAAACTGGTCGATCCAATGACAAAGATATAATGAATAGCAATAGTACGGTTGTTGTAAATAAGTCAAGGGGAAAGTAACGTTTGTAATTTTTAGATTTGTTCCTTGCCAGATCACTTTTGTGTATGTATAAAAAATATGAACGCAATTTTAGGATGTTGCCTCTTGAAGAAAACTAGAACACAAAATTGAACCTTGGAACCTGAACCAATGGAGAAACAACAAGTTATATTTTAACTAAGGCTTAAATAATACGGTGCAATTGGACATATTAAGTTTCTACTTGACGTTAGAGACGCCTATGTTTTGGGGTTATTCGGTTACTTCAAAAATCAATTTTGGCAGTTTCAGTATCCTTTTGGTTTTTTTGAACAAATAATTTGAAGTGATAAATGTAGAACATTGGTCAAATATTAAGGAGATTTTTCAGGTAAATGTAGAATTTAATTAAAAATGATTAGCTATAGCTGCAATGTAACGAAGAATTCAAACATTGCGTTTATCCAAAACGGAAAATTTCAAATAGAAGTATTCCGATAATTAGCTCTTTATTGTTGCTCAATGAGTTCTACCTATTTAGGTAATTGTAACAATGTTTAATAAAAAATGTAATCAGAAATGAGTTTGAATATATTGGATTGTTTGCCTTGGAGAGATTTTTTCTTATTGTCAACACCACATAATTTTTTTTCCGAGTTTTGTGAGGGTCCGAATTAAAAATATTACAAGCAATCAAAGATTAAGAAGTTTTGTGAGAAATTTCAGGGCACACCTTGATTTGAGTATTCAAAAATATGCCACAACAATTTTTAAAACTTCAATTATTATAAGAATTAAAAATCTTAAATTTGACTACGATGCTTCTTCTTTACGCCGAGTTTTCAACATGGGAGTTTTAAGCCCAAATGGTTTGCTATCTGTCATATCCTTATACCGAAAGCACTTGCTCACCTCACCTCTCTAATGAGATGACACAAAACGTCGTCGAGTTTTCTGGCATAAAAAGTAGATTACATTTTTCAGTTCAAATGCAGCATTTTCATGCACTCTGTTCATATCACATCGTGGATCTGTTGAGTTTGGTTTTGGATGAGGAGTCTATGGAGAGTTGATGCATGAATTTTGGAAAGATGAATTCGGTTGGAAGTATGCAGTTTTTAAGCATAGTCTGTCTTATGCAATCTTGGACAGCAGGTTTTATCCTCTTAAATTATTTTCCATCGACAATGCCTTTAATAATGAAAGAAATCTCGTTTCTCTTTTGTAGTTTCGAATTTTATTCTTTTATAATGCTTATCTTGACCTCTTCACGATCCAGATTTTTTTCTCGAAGGTTGGACTTTTGGAAGACAAGATTTTCAAATCAATCTTGCCTAATTGACTTTCTGATAGTCATGATAGTCATCAACAATCATGTTGTCTGATAACGCCAGGACTGACATTCGTCCATCCAAAAGTATATATTGAAATGTCCAAAAGCAAAAATTAAAATAATTAGAAATGTAATAACTTAAAACTATGATTTAAGGCTAAAGTTCCTACGAGCTACCCTCGATGTTAGTTGAAGCGAATTTGAAACTAAAATAAGCAATTAATTTTGATTGCCTATGCTAGCAAGACAAAGACTTGCCTTTATTTTTAATTTAATTCAATCGTTTGTCTTCATAAAAGACAGCAATAAAAAAAAAAATCGTATTTACTCCTACACCTATTCCCGTTAGCTAAACGATAGTTGGAAAAGATCTTCTAGTTGGTCTTTTATGCAGGAGCTGTAAGTTCTGGATTCGCTGTAAATGCCGGATCATTTTGTTCTTTAAGATTAAACTTTATCTTGTTGATCTTCCATTCAAAGGAATATAGGCCAGAGACGGTCGCAAAGTTAACGATTAAGTGCATGACTACTAATGTCCAGTATCATCGGAAGGCAAACCACCGAGGTGTAATCTACCTAGTAAAACTTCTCAAAATGAAGTGTATTACATTTACATGCCAGCAGTCACTTTAAGAGAAGGACGAAACATCCAGAAACCAGAAGAAGATAAATCTGATAGCCACACCTTGCGAAAGAGACGTGATCAGTAAAATTTTTGTGTACTTTTCGAACATATTTGACTTCCTAATTACTCTCGGCGCTGATGCGGTATGCAGCAGAGAAGAAGACACAACGATGGATATCTGAGATATACAAACATTTATTTCAAAATGCTTAGGTAAAAAAACTTTTGTTGTTGTTTATTCTGGTTTGGAAATGTAAAAGGATTGATCGTGACACTAAAATAAGAGCACATTTATTAGAATGCAATTAAGGTGATAACATTTTTGGCATTTTGCATATTTTACCTTAACCGTCGATGCACATTTATCACAAACATCTTCCCGAATCGATTTTTCACTATTTTTTCTACCACCTAAAGGTAATTGCCAGCTAAAGTTCTCATCAATAAAACCATAAATTATAAATAGATGACTCTATTTAGATTTTAGATCTAAGAATAGATGGCCATATAGGCAATGTTGACTCACAGTTTATTATTATAGAAATTCTAATTTCATAATGTCAGATCGCTGAGGTGCTCCATGTGGGAATATTAATAACTTACTTGTTATTCATAAAACTGCTTTTACTAGAAGTTTATATAGGAGTACTTTCACTGATTTTTTGATTGAAGATAGTCGATTTTGGTTGCTCGGCCTTTAGCCTCCCCAGAAGTTCCGGTTGCTCTCAGTCAATTTAAGAAAGTAAACTTTGTTGATTTGGTTCTATCTTAATGTTTTATGGGTGAGCAAGGGTTCTTAACTTTATATATATATTATTTATTATAAACAAATGATTGATTTTTACTAATAAATCTACTTTTTACTAATAAAGATAGTCAGGCAGGATTTTATATGCGAACACATTTTCTCAATATTATTTATTGAAAACAATTAACATAAATTTAATGAATGTTCATAAATGTTTTATGAACTTGTAAACTATGCATTAAGAATGATTTTAATGATTTTAAGTCAAGTGAAATTATTAGTAATTCTTAAAAAAACTCCTAAATGTTAATGTACATATGTACATATCACAGTATTTGTTATGAACTTATAGATGTAGTCAGCAATTGTTTAATCAGATAGAAGGTAAAGTAGGTACACTAATGAACCACCTGGCATAATGCATTTATAATGTTTTGGTTTGATTTATGTAGCCGCAATAATAATTGCGCTTTTAAAAAAGAGAAATAAAAGCCAACGAAATAAAAATTTGCGCGAATTTCTACTGCCAACTTTTTTGAAAGTCATGGTAACTCATTTTTGAAAAATTCAAAATTATGATTTTTTAAAAGTATCAATCTAAGAAGATTAACTTTTTAATATTATCATTAGATGCGTAATAATTTTCTGATTCAATTGATATCAAAACATTTTTTTTTTCGTAGGCTGAGTAGGCGAACAGAAATTCACAAAACTGGATCACCGAAATTGGTACTTACTAAATTTCTCTGTACAAGTTCGAAAATGATCACCCGAACAATATTTCTATATTGAAACATTATAAAAAATATATAATAATAATTCATTTAATTTTCAGTTAATCGGTAAGTGCAAAATTTATGCATGAGAGGGGGATAATCAATCGTGCATTAATTTTTAAATTATATAAGCAGTGGTGATAAAGTAGTTTTACATTCTCGTTTTAGTTGAGTTTTATCATTCATCAGTGATGGCTGGAGCACAAAGTGATAACCTTACGGCCGTATTATACGGCATAAACGATTTGAGATTGGTAAGTGCACTTTTACACACAAAAATTATTTTTTAAACACATTTCGAACTTTTCCAATCAGGAACAACGACCAATTCCAACACCCAGTGATGATGGTAAGCATTCATTACAATGATACTTATTAAAAAAATAATAAATATTTTTTTAGATGTTTTATTGCAAATGGAAGTTGTGGGAATATGTGGATCCGATGTGCATTATTTGGTTAATGGTCGGATTGGGAACTTTGTAGTAGAGAAACCTATGGTTATTGGTAAATCAATTGACTTGGTGACCTTATACATGATTATTTACATAAACAACTCGTTTGTCTATTTTTAAACAATACTTTATGAATTGTAGGTCACGAAGCTTCAGGAACTGTCGTTCAAGTTGGACAGAACGTAAAAAATTTGAAAAAAGGTAATGTTACTTCAACAAATTTATTTGTTTAAAACAAATAGCGCAGTTAAACATACCAGGCAGGGGGGGAGGGGTATGCGAGAGTTATTAAAATGACATTGCTCAATTTGAATAACTTATTTAAAGTATGTAAGTAATTTTTATTCAAACAATACGATAAAGCTATTAAATAGATAAACAGTTGATAGCTGGTTAATAAGTGATAACTAAAGTTAGAAAATTTCCAGTGGAAAATAACAAAATATGCTACAAAATATGTAGCTAGGGCTGCCCCTTGGGTGGGAAAATTAGTTGAAATTAACATTTAAAAAAATAAAATTCAGGCCAATTTTTAAAGTAAATAAAAGAAATTACAAATTAAATTAAATTATATTTTTTACAAATAAAAAAATGAAATTTCTTTACAAATAAAGAAATGTAATTTAATTTTTACTTTAAAAACAAGAAATAAAAAAAACAATTTATTGCAAAGTAATGTAAAAACAATATTCGCACAGAAATTAGGCAGATAATTGTAAAACTGATAGATTTTTAAAGAGTTTAAATTCTGATATTGTTAAATTTAATTGAATCAGGGTCATCGCAAAGTTAGTGTGTGTCTGAGGATGGTGAGTACTTCTTGGGTAACACCAAAACCAGTTAAACTACAACATGGTTCATATTTTTGACTGCTAAACTGCATTTATGTTCTAAGATAGAACATTTTACCCATTTTAAAATTATTTTTTAAACCTCCAATTTGTCTCAAATTTACTATTGAAATAAAAACGGAAATAATTTATTATATTTCGCTGGTAAACTTCAGTTTATTATTAAAAAGACAATTTAAGTTTTCGAAAGAAATATTTTTAAGGTGGCAAATACCAATGTTATTTGGCCATAAGAACAAACCACAATTAAAAACCGAGTATATATAACGTACCGTGCTCAAATTTGCAACATGATATATTTGAACATTTGTCGATAATATATTATAATTACAAGTAAAAACATTTATAGTTAATGAATAAATAAATAAACAAAACATGCCTGCGGAACGGTTCAGTTCTTTTATTTATTGTAGTGAAAATAGTAAAGTAATCATGCTGTATTTACAGTATGTTATTACAAATTATCTATTTGAGAGTTTGCAGTTTAAAAATCTGTTATTAACCTCATTAGTAACGAAATTAATCGTGGTTCTTCTAATCCCTATCCTGCTTATGCTATTTGCAGTTTGGAAAATGTTTCATAGATGGCACGCGCATAGTACAGTATATTATCTTATTTTATGTCGAAAAGATTTACAATTTAAGTTGTCAATATAAGCATTTTTTGTGCTCAAAACTATTTTCTGAATAGGTAAGCGGAAAAAAAGTACGAACTAATACAGGCGTCGATAAATTTTGCTGCTCGCATTATCTAGTGATCAATCGATATCAGAGTCATCTACCAGTAGTGTTTGAAAATAATTGATACTTTTGCCACCTTAAACCTATAATTTACTAAATTTTAGATATTACACGGCATCTTTTATATTTTTTTGGAATTATAAATAAATTATTATTTTTTTGGGAGTGCCAATGGTCACTAATAAATATGAGTGTATTATTTGGAAAACAAAACTAATTACTTGCGATTAAATTAATTCAATTATTATATTTAAAAAAAATTTGTTAAATATTTTTATTGCACTTAGTGGAGGTAGGGGGCAAATTATAATATTTTCCAGGCGTTAAATAAAGAAAATTATGTAAGTTATTTGTTCATTTATAATAAATTATGAACCATAACGACAATACAACGTTATTGTATTGTAACCTATTAATATATAAAATAATAACAACAAATATACATTATAATATTAATATTTATGTCATATTAAAATAAAAAATCTATTGTCCCCGAATATTTTATGTAATATTATTATTATAATAATAAGATTTTAATGTTATTATTATAATATTTAATGATCCTAATTGGGTGGCAGTGCGGGTAAATGTAAAAGCTTGCCCCCTTTTGAAATCATTTATCATCAAACACAATAGCCATCAAAAATGGCATTTGGGCATGCGTTTCAAAACAATTTGACTTCCAACGGAAATTCAATAAATTTGTATTCAAAACCATATTTTTAACCATTGGATGTTTTAGGAGATCGTGTAGCAATCGAACCAGGATATGGATGCAGAAAATGCACTTATTGCAAAGAAGGTCGCTACAATTTATGTCCCGATATGAGATTTTGTGCTACCCCACCATATGATGGCAATTTAGCAAGATACTACGTTCACCCAGCGGATTTTTGCTTCAAGTTGCCCAAAAACGTGTCACTTGAGGAAGGTGCTTTATTGGAACCGCTGTCGGTAGGCGTGCACGCATGCAAGAAGGGCGGAGTGAAGGTTGGATCGGTTGTCCTAATTTTGGGAGCAGGACCCATCGGTTTGGTTACCTTAATTTCTGCCAAAGCTTTCGGGGCAACTAAAGTCATCATTACGGGTTCGTTCTGAAAACTCTAAAAACTTTTCATTGTGACTGACATTTTAGATTTGGTCGACTCGCGCTTGAAAGTAGCCAAAAGTCTTGGTGCAGATTACGTTTTGCAGAGTAACCGTGACGACGATGAAAACAAAATTGTGCAACATATTAAGGATACGTTAGGCTGTGAACCTACAATTAGCATGGATTGTAGTGGTGCAGAAATGTCAACTCGAGTGGCACTTTTAGTGAGTACAAAGGAAAAATCTGACGTATAAAGTCTAAATGTTATTGTATTTTACTGATAGGCTACAAAATCGGGAGGAACGGTGGTTCTTATAGGCATGGGAAAACCCGAAATGAATATTCCAATTACGAGCATTTTAATACGCGAAGTGGACGTTAAAGGAGTTTTCCGTTACGTTAACGAGTATTACGAACCATTTAAAAATGTCAAAACACTTTTCATTTTGTATTTTTAGTTACCAAACATCGTTGGATTTAGTAGCAGCTGGAAAAATTAATGTTAAACCTTTAATAACGCATCAGTACAAGTTGGAAGACACTTTAGATGCGTTCGAGACTTCAAGGACAGGAAGAGGTAATGCGATCAAAGTTTTAATCTATCCCAATGAAAATTGGAAACCAATTGGAAAGTAATCATTCAAAATGTTTGTACCCATGAAATTACTGAATAAATATATCGTTCAACCTTTATTTTGGAGAATTAAAATTAATTTACATTTGCACGAATCATAACTTTAATTGCGTTTTCTTTATTGTTGAGTGCAGTATTGAAAGCTTCAAGCGATTCTTCAAGTTTATACCGATGAGTTATCAACGATCTTAAGTTTGTGTTTCCAGCGGAAACGATTTTTAGTGCAGTGGGGTAACTGAAAATTCAAGTACAGAAAACGCATTGATGGGGTCATTCAGAGGAATACTTACTCGTTGCAGTATCGAAAACATCCCCGAATATCAACTTCCTTGCACTGAGCTTCAAAAAGTGGTAAATTCATTTCGGGTTTTCCCATTCCCACAACAACCATTACGCCATTTTTTTTAGTAGCCAACATCCCGATTCGAACACAATTCTCAGTTCCAGTACAATCGAAGCTAACGTTTGGTTCTTCTCCCAATTCTTCAACAATTTTTTTTACAATTTCTGCTTCGCTTGCTTTGGCATCAATTTTAACTGTATAGTGGGCTCCAAATTTTTTAGCTTGCTCCAGTCGGAAGTCAACCAGATCTGGTAGGACAATTGTTGGTTATGTTTAAACAATTTTTGGCATTCTTACCGGTTATTATGATCTTGGTTGCTCCGTATGCCAAAGCCGCGAGAATGGTACACAATCCAATCGGACCGGCACCTAAAATTAGAACAACAGAATCTGCTGATATTTGACCTCTTTTACAAGCATGCACAGCTACTGAAAATGGTTCAAGAAGACAGCCTTCCTCTAACGAGACGTTGTCTGGCAGTCTAAAATTGTCATAAAAAGTAAGACGAGTGGTGAAAAAATGTTCACTTTATACTTATGAAGATAATTTGCCGATTGGCAATAATATTGAGCCAAGTCACCATCGAATGGTGGGCAGGCGCAAAAAACCATTTCATCGCAAAGATGATAATTGCCTTCTTTGCAGAAAGTACATAAGTTGCATGCAACGCCTGGTTCTATAGCCACTCTGTCACCTGAATTTGACCAAATTTAGAACAAAAAAGAATAAATAAGAACATAAAAATTTAACCTGGTTTGAGATGCTTCACACTAGATCCCACTTCGAGAACCGTTCCAGAAGCTTCGTGACCTATAAAATTTGTTATCTACATTTGGGAGTGAGGAAATTCGAACGGACTTACCGATGACTATGGGCTTTTCGACGATGTATGAACCTATTCTACCATGAACCCAAAAGTGTAGGTCTGATCCACATATTCCGACATATTCCACTTGTAATAAAGCTTCTACAAGATAGGTATTAAAAAATAATTAGGAAAACATAAAAAAAGAAAAAGTTACCATTGCTTTTGGGTTTTGGTATTTCGCGGTGTTCCTAAAATTCTAAATAACAATAAAAATTATTTTATTTATGACTTGGTTTACCAAACGCAAATCGTCTTTACCATACAGGATCACTGATAAGTTTTTCTTTGGAGAAGCCATTGTGCACTAAGGCTTGACAAAATTCTTTTCAAATATTTAAAGTTTTATCCGAGACGCAGTAAAGCAAATAAAGATAAAAGTTAGGAATTGGTACATAGAAAAGCATATATTTAGAAAGCTACAAATATTTGTTTTCATGTAATTTACGGCTTCTGCATCTTATAAAAATAAAGATAATAAATTTTAATATTTTCATTAAGATTAAATAAATAAAACAGTTTATAAATACGAAAAAAAATCTATAAACTGAATTTTTCCTTGTATTATTTGATTTTTTAAACTTAACTTAATTTATATATTAAATTTTTTTTAATTTGAAAAATTATTAGACAATCTTTTGCTTGATATACTAACACATCGTTCATTAAAAATACAGCACAAACAGTTGTTTGCGCTTGGATGGATTGGAGAGTTTTGATTTTATTTACTTTTTACATAATGATTAGCATATAATATAATTATGATTAATATTGTCAGAAATCTAGTACGATTGTATTGAAGCATATTAATCAGAATATTTAATGTCAAAATATATTGAAATAAAATTTGTAGTTTTAGCTTTGTTACATGGCTCAATTTGTATTACGATTAATTTCGAGTAAAATGATTCATTTAATAACCACCACAAAATTACCCGTTACTTTAAACATATCAAAGAATATGCAAACGGAAATTTCACAAAAATTCAAAACAAATTTAGCGGTAACTTCCAATGAGGAACAAAAGGAAGTAATCGTGTTAAAAGAAAAAGAAGCTCCAAAATCTGAAGAAAACAGAGGTGGGAAAATTCAAGCATCGTTGTTCTAACTGCATTTTTGACAATACAATCCTTTGAATTCTAATCATCAATGTATTTTAGATAAGTTAAGTGTAAAAATTAAGTTAGAAAATGGAGTAGTGAAAACTCTCGATTTGGTGCAAGTACCATCTTCAAATGTGAATTCAACCACTGCAAACATTAAGCTACGTAAGGAAACAAGTTCCATAGGTAAGTACTAAGTAGTTGGTACCAAAATATTGAAATATTCACTATTTCTAAAATTGTAGGAAATAAGGAAATGTTAACGTACTCTAAAGAAGAGGTTAAATACAACATCCCAGAAATATCAGAACATAAAGATGCCACTAAACCAAAAACAATCCTTTCTAATCGGAGCTATTGTTATGGAATTCCAAGTTCGTTTGGAACTTGGTTCAGGATTTTTAACACCTCAAAGCAAATCGTGAATAAAAATTATGCCGCATTTGATGATT
Organism: Lycocerus yunnanus; assembly: GCA_036346125.1. Lineage (NCBI taxonomy): Eukaryota > Metazoa > Arthropoda > Insecta > Coleoptera > Cantharidae > Lycocerus > Lycocerus yunnanus. The sequence goes on from JARFIX010000085.1 coordinate 719,657, forward strand.
ATTCTCCCAATAAAACTCCAGTTTCACCAGTATCTGATGTACCCACTGTGAATGACATAATGAGAGATTTGAAACCGGTAATCAGTTTGAAGTATTAAATTTACAATAATTATTTTATGATGTTTTTCAGGGAGAATATAATTCTAATGTTAACAGTAAGTTTACAATATGTGAAATTTGCACAGGAAGTTTTATTAAATAATTTTTAGAAAATTACATTAAATTGGAATCCACAGATGATTTTCTAAATTACAAATGCGAATGATTCCAACGAATGGCTTAACGTTAAGTATGTAAAGCATATTTTGTAATATTATATTAAATTTTTGTGTAATTAAATGTTTCAAAATTGTTATTAAATTAATAGAAATCAATCAAAGAGAGAGGAAGAACGAACAGAAGAACAGAACAAGTTTTTACCTGTTCTGACGTTTTTGAATTTTTTTCAAATGGCAACTCTTATTTTTCTTTACGGACTTGAATAGAACACAATTTTCTGAAAAGAAAAATTAGAATAACCGACGTCGAAGAGAAAATCACTCAAAATGCATTTAATTAATATTTGCCATACTTTAGTAATTCATAATAAAACATTTAATTAATTTTTGAGATGTTTAACGACGAAGTTATATTTTTTAAGTTGTTTTGGAAATCTGTTATGTCGACTAAATCAAATTGTATGGCGATGATTATGTAAGTCGTAATGGCAGCAACAATCTGAAAAAAAGAAATAATTAAATGCCAAAACTTCGAACCAAATGTTACAGAGAATAGTAGAGGCTCATCAATTCCGAATACCTTGCATGCTGTAAACGAAACGTTGTATTCTAACAGCTGTAGAGAAAAAGAAGTCATCTGAAAAAAAAAGAATGAAGGAAATCTCTTTCAAATGTATGAAATCACCTCTATTTCAAAATCCTCATTAAAGTTTTTTATCAACTTATGTGATAGGCAGTTGTGTATGATAATCGCCATTTTCTGGGCCTGCAAGATTATTTGTGGAAATAAATAATCCTGATATTTTCTATAGTCACTTACTTCACTTACAGCACTCGAACACACCATCACCATTGCTAAAACTTGTGCAAAACATAACCCTAATTGTAACGCTACGTATGTTACATATTCTCTATTAATGTAATTATCAACAATCAGATGCTTTCCTATGTACAGCAATCCCTCAATTATGGTTATGAACGAATTACTCACAATCAGTAAAAGTTGGAACGAAAATATTTTATTTATTTCTTTACTTACTGCACACAACTCGTAATGTTTTAACCGAATTGTATGTATAACTTTTAGGAATTTATTCTGGAGGTTAGACAGCAACGTTCTGCAAAAAAAATTCCTCCTCAATAATTTTGCAATCCTCAAAACCTCTAAACACTACATACCGTCTTGTTAGGATTTCGTGTACATCGATTGTAAACAAACTAAGATTATGTTTTCGTAAAGCAGCGTCTAGTTTTTTTGAAAATTTGATCATATTACTGTTTAACCAATTAAACCGTTGGTACAAAGAAAAGACAATTATACAAAATTGTATATCAATGATAGTATTGACGAGTTGAGGTAAAAAATATAGCAATACTTTTCCAGTAAGTTCAATTGTAATTGTTTTAACTATCCAAACGCAAGTGAAAATGAAACATAGCATTAAGTACGACATAGAAAGAAAAACTGCCACCAGTAAACGCAAGTTACTGGTTTTGTATATTTTGGTCAAATTTATTTTTAAAATTTCTTGCATTGTCAAGTCAAATGTGTTGATCTTTTCGATATTTTTTAAAAACTGCAAAAAATAATAAACTCTCAGTTTGTTCCGTAGAAAAACTTACTGTTTTAGCAAAAATGCAATTGCCCAAAATTGCAGTAAAAATTTCAATATTACTTATAATATTATCGATGTTTAGGAGAACGACGGTAATAAATCCCATACTTTTTGATTTGCTGTCGAGGCTGTGGGACGTTAAAATTGCCAGTAATATCAAGAGTGCTACGGTTAAGCTCCATACCAAATTAATTTTAGAATTTTGAAAACGGGTTTTTGTAATACTGAATGGTGCCAAGCCAAATATTTTCGAAATTAAAAGTATTGGAAACAATAACGAATGAAATGTCGCGTTAGATACAATTTGTACCATTTTTAAATTCACATTTCCTACCTGTGTACATTCATATTATGAAGTTTTTGGTTGAATATCATCAATATTTAATTTGTCAATTACTTTCGTACGATTGACATGTATGATTACTTCGAGTGATAACAATATTCCTACATATGTATATAAATTAAAAATAATTAAAATAATATTGAGGAATAAAATATATTATATATGGGGCATTCCACGCCAAATCGGCCATTTTTGAACCCGTCCTCTATCGATTTGAGTGAAATTTTACATGGTATACTACCGCACTAAAACTATTTCTGCAAATTTTTCAAATTTTTCAGTTGCCCGAAAAAAATTATGAATTTTTTTCAAACGCTCATAACTATTTCAAAAATTGATTAATGGAGAGTTTTTTTTTAAATTTTTGCGTTTTAACCGCGCTTTTCAGAAAAAAATACAAAAAAAATATTTAAACTCATATATTCTATAAAATCTTTCAGTTTTTCGAAAAAAAACATTGATTTTTCAAAGTTCGATTTTCATTTTTTGCTTAATTGAAAAATATTCCTTTTTATTTTTCCGCAATCTAACATTGCTTTAAAATAAAATAAATCTAAATAAATAAATATATCTACGATATTTTATATTTTGTTTATAATCTTAACTCGATGATTAATGATTAGGATAATTAATTAAATGAACATTTTTTCAATAAGGGTGATAGATATTCGCTCGCCGATCGTGGGTACTTTATTTTTCGTCATTTTGTGTTCAGTAAACTTGAGCAAATTAAACAATGGATCGTTACATTGTCTGCACTATAGCTAGACGATAAATAGCTTTTTGGTGCCTTATTTGACTCAAAATGATTTGCATGACGTTTATTGTCAACAAGACTTGCTACACTTCGAGGGAAACCATTCAGTTTGTGAGACAAATATTCGACGGTTGAATAATCTCGAGAAATGGTGATGTCAATTGGCCACCTCGTTCTTGTGATTTACGGGGAACCCCCTCCCCGTAAGAATTTGTTAGATTTGCTCCCCTCCCCGGCGTTAATAGCCATATGTAATTGCAATTACAATTTAAATGTGCCAAACGTTTACAAACTATGAGAAAGCTTTACGATAACACTTGAGTTTTTTGGGAACAATGACATATTATACTGAGAGAATTCAAAATCCTCCCCGGATCCTCGGTCACTACCTTATATTTTTTTGTATTAAAAAGTTTCTCTATTAATCGCTTAATACTGAAGGCCATATGTTTGCAAGTTTATTTATGACAATTTGAGAGCGCGGGGAAGAGGTGCTCCACACCTGTCAACCCCCGGTCTATAAGACTACGGATTATGGTTTAAGCGAATTGGGATATTTGTTACGTAGGTGTGACTTGTTAATGTTAGAATAACTTTTAAGAGATTTTTTATTATATTAAAAATAAACTGCACGGACCGGGGGTCTGGGGGTGTAGAACACCCTCCAGTGCTTCATTATTGCAACGTAAAATATTTACAAATTATGAGAAAGCTTTATGATAGCACTTTTTTGGAAACGATGACTTATTGTACAATCCCCCCAGATTACTGGCACTACGTTAAATTTTTGTTTTAAACAGTTTCTCTATTAATCGCTTAATACTGAAAGCCATAAGTTTATAAGTTTATCTATCTCATTTTGAGTGTGCCTGGGGGGTGCTCCACACCCCCCAGACCCCCAGGTTCTGTGCTCACGGATTACGGTTTTAACTAATTGCGGTATTAGTTGCTTTAATGTCTGTTATGTATGTGAATATGTAGTAATATTGAATATGTATTGAAATGTAATTGTTGAAGGGTTGAATGATATGTATGTTTATTTTATTGCAATGTAACTCTTATATAGTTTATCGAATATAATATTGTTGTGTTGGTAAATCATTAAGCCGATTAAGATTATACTAAACTAAGGCAGACGTAACAATATCTCCTCCCCCATTAGTAATTCCATCGAATTGAAGGTTTTTGAATTCTTGTAGATCTCAATTTTAAATCGTCATTCGTGGTTAGACTGCTAGCAACTTCTCTTAATTGTTTGTACGTATCGTTCAGCTTGGCCGTTGGTTGCTGGATGGTACGGTGCCGAAACTCCATGCATAATCCCATTTCCCCTCCTAAAATGAACCTGTATAATCCAAGTGGATTCATTGCCAAGGTGTTGTAGCGTAATCTCAGGACCGGACTGTAACCTTCGTTGGGTTGTTGCGAGTTTTACAACATTCTGTACATTCTTTTGTTACTTTTTCGATATCATTGTCCCATTCTCTACGACCGTACAGATTTGAAGCAGCTCAGTATCACTTAATTTTTGTTTTCGAATCTTCTTGTGAGTTATTGGAAGGTTTTCAATTTGAGTGATTTGAAATATTTCCGCTCCTTCATGTGTCGCTATTGCTGTTTCTTCCTTGTCGATTTGACTGTAATTTGTTTCAACGGAATTTAACGATCTAGATGTAAAAGCCATCGGCTTCCCCGGGCTATCAGGCGTAATATTATTTGAAATTGCGGTTTTCAGACCATTAGGTGAAGAGTCTGTAGCTAACAGTAGTGGCAACCTTGCATCGGAAGACACCAGAACTTGGGCACTTGTTAACTCTTTCCGAATTTTGTTAAGGGATTTGTCACATTTTTTTCCTATTATTGGAACAACTGGTGTACCCTTTGACAAATGTATAACTTGTTCGATAATTCCTAACTTTTTGATGCGTTTAATTTCATCTTCCACTTTACTTTTCATTGCATACGGAACTTGTCTTGGCTTCATAAATATTGGTTGAACATTTGGGTTTGTAAGCTTGAATTTGTACTTGGCATTTGAAATTTCTCCGACGTCCTTTGAAAATATATTCTCATTCCTTTCTAATAATTGCTGTAATTGTACTTTGTTCTGGTTTTCACCTATTTCGGGTTTTATCTGTAATATCTCTTCTAATTTGACTTGTTGATCCATTAAACGTATCCAATCTCTACCAAATATAGCATCAACATTTTCGTCCACGATATGAATTTCACCCATCGCCGTTTTATTTCTGAAATGTATTGATATTTGTGCTTTTCCCACCGCATGAATAATTTCACCCGTGTATGTCTTGAGTTTGATTGTCGTCGTTTGCAATTTTACCCCGGCATATTTTTTGAACTGGTCAAAGGACATAGTCGACACGGCTGCTCCGTATCAAGTTCCATTTGGCAATGATTATCATTTAGTCTTACCTGTATCATTAGTTTGTCATTTTCCGTACTAATTGAATTAACTTTTGCAAGTTTACGTATTGTGTACAAATCCTCTTCTTCTGAGCCACTGAGTTATCATTTCGCCAATTCTCAATTTGACGTTGGCTTTTGAATTTTGTTTCTTTCTTCCTTAAACATACTGATTGTAGGTGCCCTATTCTCCCACACGCATTGCATGTGCTCTGCTTGGCGTAACAGGTATCTGCTTTATGGTTTTCTTTGCCACATCGATAACACTTTCCGTGTAGATGCGACATGTAATTATTTTTACTTCCAAAAGGCTGTGTCTTTCCAAAGTTTGTGGTTGTTCTAGCGCTGGCTCGTACTGCATTGATTGTCAAGTTTTCTGACTGCATTTGCCTCGCTTCTTTTTTTTTGCTATTTCTATTGTATTTGCGATCTTCACCATTTTTTCGAATTTTACTGTTGACTCCTGTTGAAGCAATTTTTCCCGTGTTCCTGTATCTCGAATTCCTCGAATAAACTGCGATCGTAAGTGTGTATCAATAGTCGATGCCTTGCAGCTTTCGCACTTGAATTCACAATTGATTGTCATTTTTTTTTTAGTTCAGCCACAAAATCCGAAATTGTTTCCCCTTCGTGCTGTAATCGAAGTGTGAATTTATGTTGTTCAGCTATTATGCTACCGCTAGGTGAAAGGTAATCTTTCAGCAGCGTAATAAGTTCTTCGTATGTTTTTGTATTTGGGTTTTCAGGCGCTGTAAGTTTTGTTAATACTGTATAAATCTTGGGACTTAGACAACTGATTAGAATTCTTATCCGAATTTTATCACATTCGGCTGTTGATCCATGAATACCTTTCAGTTCGAGATGATTATCTAATCTTTGAAGATATGAATCAAATGTTTCATTATTTTCTTCGTACGGTTGCAAACTTTCTTTAAAATCTCCATATGCCGGTATATTCCTATTTACAGCCATGCTTTCTGCTTGTGTTGTTTGAATATTCATTAATAATGCTGCCATTTGTGCCATCATTTGTTCCATCGTAGTTGCCATTATCGTAAAGTTTCACTATAAAAATTTTCTAAACTGTAATTAAATTCTTGTAAGTTCGAATCCATCCTCGTCGCCAATTTGTTATGTATGTGAATATGTAGTAATATTGAATATGTATTGAAATGTAATTGTTGAAGGGTTGAATGATATGTATGTTTATTTTATTGCAATGTAACTCTTATATAGTTTATCGAATATAATATTGTTGTGTTATTAAATCATTAAGCCGATTAAGATTATACTAAACTAAGGCAGACGTAACAATGTGACTTATTAATGTTAGGATAACTTTTGAGAGATTTTTTGTTTTGATAAAATTCTATTTTGATAAAAAATAAACTGCACGGACCGGGGGTCTGGGGGTGTGGAACACCCTCCAGTGTTTCACTATTTCAACGTTAAACAGTTACAAATTGTGAGGAAGCTTTATGATAGCGTTTTAGTTTTTTGGGAACAATTAATTATATATTATATTGGGGGAATTCATAATCCCCCAGGTCACTAGGTAATATTTTTTGTTTTAAAAAGTTTTATTGTTAATCGATTAATAGTGAAAGTAATAATTTCGCAAATTTATCTATCTCCATTTGAGTGTGCCTAGGAGGTGCTCCACACCTTCCAGACCCCCCGGTCTCTAAGACTACGGATTATGGTTTGATCTAATTAGGATATTAGTTGCTTTAGTGTGACTTATTAATGATAGGATAACTTTTGAGAGATTTTCTATTATCGAGATTATGCTCTGACATCTTAAATTCACTTTGGTCACCCTTCAGTGCCTCATTATTGCAACGTAAGACAATTACAAATTATGAGAAAGCTTTATGATAACATTTTATTTTTTTTAGGAACAATAACATATTATACTGAGGGAATTCATAATCTTCTCTCCCCCCTCCATATTCTCGGTCACTGCTTTATATTTCTTGTGCTAAAAACTTTCATTATTAATCACTTAATACTGAAGATCATAAGTTTGCAAATTTATCTATTACAGTTTGAGTGTACCTGGGGGGTGCTCCACACCCCCCAGACCCCCGGTCTCTAAAAGTTTGGTTTATAATTTGGGCTAATTGGGATATTAGTTACTTGAGTGTGACTTGTTCAAGTTATGATTAATTCGTTTTTCTAGAGATTTTTTCTAGTTCGGTTATGCTGATATTTTCAATTTATTTCTAATAAAATTAAAGTACACAAACTGGGGATCTGGGGTGCTCACACCTCCCAGGTACCCTCAAACTGTTAAAAGCAAAACATTCAATGTTTACAGATTGTAAGTAGGGTTTACTATAGCGCTTTGATTTTCTTGAGAACGATGACATATTATTTTAGGGGGAATTCATAATCTTCTTCTATATATTTCGGGTTTCCTTATGTAAGGATACAACCAAGGTCGTTTACCCGTCCCTCAAGAGGGTACTCTAGCAATTAATATCTCAAAGATGTTGCAAGCATCTTGTGAGAGGACCACTGTCTTTACGTGCCTTCCGAAGCACGGAGACGGCATTACAAAGTGAACTCTGCCCGGCTGCGAACCGGGGAGTCCTACCTTAGCAGTTCATCGCGCTAACAACCATGCCAATGACCGTCTCTCATAATCTTCTTACCCCTATATTCTATGCCACTGATTTATATTTTTGTGCTAAAACTTTCATTATTAATTGCATTATACTGAGAACTATACGTTTGCAAATTTATCTATTACAGTTTGAGTGTACCTGGGGTGCTACACACCCCAGACCCCGGTCTTTACAGGTAAGGTTTAACTTAGGCTAATTGGGATATTAGTTCCTTGAGTGTGACTTGTTAAAGTTAGAATTAACCAGCTTTTTTTAGAGATTTATGCTAGATTGGTTATGCTGATATTTTAATTTATTTCTAATAAAATTAAAGTACACAAACCGGGGGTCTGGGGTTGTGGAACACCCTCCAGTGCCTCACTGTTGAAAGCAAAACATTCAATGTTTACAGATTGTAAGTAGGATTTACTATAGCGCTTTGATTTTCTTGAGAACGATGACATATTATTTTGGGGAATTCATAATCCTCTCACCTCCCTATATTCTATGCCAATGCTTTATATTTCTTGTGCTAAAACTTTCATGATTAATCACTTAATACTGAACACCATAAGTTTGCAAATGTATCTATTACAGTTTGAATGTATCTAGAGGGGGTGATCCACACTCAGACCCCTAGTCTCTAAAAGTATGGTTTATAATTTGGGATAATTGGGATATTAGTTACTTGAGTGTGACTAGTTAAAGTTAAGATTAATTAGTTTCTCTAGAATATTTTTCTAGATTGGTTATGCTGATATGTATCTTCAATTTATTTCTAATGAAAAATAAACTGAACAAACCGGGGGGTCTGGGGGGTGTGGAACACCCTCCAGTGCCTCACTATTGGAACGTAAAATATTTACAAATTATGAAAAAGCTTTATGATAGCACTTTAGTTTTTTTGGGAACGATGACATATTACACTGAGGGGAACTCATAATCCCTCCCGATCACCGGCACTACGTTATATTTTTTGTTTTAAAGACTTTCTTTATTAATCGCTTAATACTGAAGACCATCAATTTAGTTTTTTATAAATTCAGCAAGTTTATCTCCTACATTTTGAGTGTACCTGGGGGGAGGGGGGCTTCACATTCCGCACACTGTCCGGTCTTTAAGACTACAAAGTATGACTTGTTAATATTAAAATTCTATTCTGATAATTCTGAAAATAGACTGCACGGACGGGGGTTCGGAGGGTGTGGAACACAGTAAAGTGTTTCACTACTGCAACGTAAAACAGTTACAAATTATAAAGAAGCTTTATGATAGCGCTTTAGTTGTTTTAGGAACGATGACCTATTGTACTGGGGGGGAGGGATTCATAATACCCTCATAATTATCACCGGCACTACGTTATATTTTTTGTTTTAAACAGTTTTTCTGTTAATCGCTTAATATTGAAGACCATAAGTAGGCAAGTTTATATATCACAATTTGAGTGTGACCCCCGGTCTCTAAAACTATTGATTTTAGTTTGAGTTATTGAGATTAGTTTACTTACTGACCCGCTAGCCTCTAAAAAACAATCAAATGTGCAAGAATCCAATTTAGTTTTATCTTAGGTTTGATTTACACTTTTTGTTGCTTGGTAAAATAACTAGTGTTTTTTTAATAATTTTTAATAACTAAAATTTATATTATTATAATAGCGAGTATAATACTAGAAATAGTATTAATAGTATTATTTAATAACACTAGAAAATATATCATGGACGCCATTAATGGGGTGGGGGTGACAATTAAATTCTTATTCCAAAATTGAAGTCTTAAAAATTAATTGTTTTTCTTTATTTAATATATTGTAGTATATTCTAATATTATATTCTATTGTCTAAAAAAATTAGTGTTCCCTCTCACTTTTTGAAAAAATTCTATGGACGCCCAGAGGTATATGGGGTCAAACTAAATATTTAATATAATATGCTAAATATACTATTATGCTATTTTGTAATACATTGTTTCTATTAAAATAATTTAGTTTAGAGTAAATTGAACGACAATAACTAAATATGTGGTAACAGCGGCAGCAATCTGAAATAAATAAAAAATAATAATATTTTGTTTACATATATTTATGTATGTTGTATAATATGTTGTAAACAATAAAAATCAAATGTTTTCATAAGCTTTTAGCATTAGATAATTGTTTTTTCCCGATTTTTTTAAGTTATGAAAAGGTTAAATCTTTATTCTTCACTTATCTTGTTGATTTTTAAATTTTAATAGTATGATTTTTATATATATATAAAAATAAATAAACCTAATTAAATAGCAGAAGTTTTATAAGTTACTTACTGATAATAACATAGAATAATCTATTTCAAACATATTGCAAACTTGAAATTGTAAATTTCGTTGACGCAGTTGCAAAGAAAAGAGAGTAATCTAAAAAATTGAAATTTTTTAATATTAGAATATAATATATTGTAATTTTATATTGTGACGTAATCTAAGATTTAATTTCTAAGATATTAAGCAATTAGCGTATAAGTATAGACTAATGTTTGAATATGTAAGATAGTAATCCCATATTGTAAAAATGCTTTTTTGGTTCTCCATTTCTTACGGAAAATAGCCGCATAACGTAATGATCTCAGATCCATTTTCTGGGTGGATTAGTCCCTATGTTTGCTTTTCTATCAGTTTCTATGTGTTTTCGTTTCTTCAATCACTTTTCTCAATAGGCTTTTCCTGCATCTTTCCATTTTGCTCTTAGTCTCTCTACATCCGGCAACCATTCTTAATTATTGGCTTAGTACATGTCCCATTCAAACAATCATTATTGCCTTAATATATTTTACTATGCCCTCTCCTTCTAATCCAATCAGTATCTCGTCTACATTAAGCTCAAAGAACATTAAATCTTGACATTACTTCACCTGTAATACACAATGTTCTTACCTCAATTTCAAAATCTTCTTTCTGTTTACCAACTTGTGCAGCGGCAGCTTGATGGATTAAACGACCCATTTGAGAGAACTAAAAGCAATTTTCTTCATCACATCAATTAACTTCAAATTTAATAGACCTCACCTCATTTTTTGTATCGGAACAAATTGATGATAAAATGAGCAATTGAAGAATGCACAAAGACAATTCAAACCAATAATACCATAAATATTGAGGTAAAATATTGTCGCTCTCTGATAAATTCTTTATTAAGTAATACAGCAAAACAGTAGAAGTTACAAAAGATTGAGAAATAATCAATAAGAGTTGAACCGAAAATGCCCTATTGAGCTGTTGGCACATCGTACTCAAATTGTCGTGTTTTGTTCTTATTTGTGCAATAATTTCTAATGGTTCTCTTTTAGGTGATCTGTAATTTTTCATATTGTTAGAACTAATAAAATTACAATTTAAACCCAAAAATTACGTTTTAATTTCCTTGCTTTTCAAAGTATTCGTATAAAATACCATTTGTGGAAACCTTTTGAGTTTCTGTTGGGACTTACAAATTAAATCCATCACAATTCCATTTAACCACTTATATCGACATTGGATACATTTTAAAAATACAAAAAATTGAAAAGAATTCAGTAGATTCACTGTATTGGAAAAAAAGTACATACAAATTTCCAGAAGAAGATCGTTACATGAAATTATCATTGACCAAATTGTTATCAACGAAAAGGAAATCAATAAATATAGCAAAATTACTATCATGTTTTTCAATAAATTATGTTTAAGTTTTATATGCTCTTCTGTTAATGAAATTCCGAAGTCTGTTTGCATCGATGTATCAAACTTGAAAGTCGTTTTGATAAATTTTATTATCTGTAACATAAATTTATGTAGTTCTGCAACGGTCGTTTCTAAGTCGGAAATTTGCGAAAGAGCATAATTGTTTTAGTTTGAGTTGTTGTCATGTTCATGTTCTTTAACATCATGTTAAAGAACATCCTTAACATCATGTTCTTTAAATTATTTCCTAATTTGCATTGCAAAGTTTTATAATTATGATGGCAATTTTTCGGTGATGAGCAGTAGTACTTACACTGTTTCTAAATATTATTCCAAACAAAATACAACAGCACATAGACGATACGTTGAGAATCAAATCCACGTTATCTACTATGCTATGTTCCAATTTAACGGACTGACGAATAATTAACACCACACCTGACAAAACGTTAAAAATAAGTAGCAGGAAGATACTGAAAAATAAATTCAGTTTAGAACTGTCCACCCGCGTTGGAGTTATACGAAATGGCGCCAAACCAAACAAATTGAAAATTCGGTACAGGGGCGATAAAACTGCCAGATTACTGCTTGGCTTTGGCATCGTGCGTTTTTGAACGAATGAGTTTTTCAGGATTTTAGACTTGGAAATGTTGACACAGCAAAAGGGTTTTAATTGGAACTTCATTATTGGGTACTTTTCATTAGACAGTTTGTAATTAAAATTACAAAGTGGTCTTCTAATGATGATGGCTTCTCGTCAAGTGAAGTAATGGTAATAGATTGCAATCAAAAACAACATGTTCAACGAAAATATTAAATTAAAAAAAAAATCAATAAAACTACAAGGCAACTTGATTTATTTTATTAACTTTCAAGTTTATATAAAAGTGTTTCGACACGCTACAGATATATCCCAATGAAAAGTCAATCGTGTTTCTAAATATTCAAATTGTGTATCTATTGCTAAGTTTACTAATGGTCGATTTATACTCGTCATTTAACATTTAGCATTTAAGACTTAAGAGGTTTAGAATTACACAATTCTATACACAATTCTTATTGTTAATTTTCTTAAGTGTTAAATGCTAAATGTTAAATGACGAGTATAAATCGACCAGTAATTACACTAAACATCTAAAAAAAAATTAAAAATCTATGTTTATTTAGTAATACTATAATTCAGATTTAAATTTCCCGCGGCGAGATTTTTAATCATAAAATTTATAATATGTACCCCAATGAAATTAGGTTGGTATGCTGTAACTCATCCTTTATGTAAGGATACGTTCACAACTCTAAAAATTAATTAACTTCCAAAATTATGATATATTTGATGTGTAAACTAAATTTTACAAGTGGAAACTTTAGAATTAATTTGATTAGCAATGTGACTTTTATTTAAGATTTCTAGAATCTAACTTTCTAGAAAAAGATTTACTGCTTTTAAAATATTTGCAGATTCATCGTAGAATATACCGATTGAGTGCTTCAAAACTATGGCGTGGACTTTGATTCTTCATTTGTGTTACAATGTTTTGGATTACAATTCCTATATTACGCTTTGTAAACTATGGTATTCTGTGTACATTAAAAAAATCAATTTAGAGTAAATTGTACGACAATAACTAAATAAGTCGTAACAGCGCCAGCAATCTGAAATAAATAAAAACATTTTGTTTGAAATATATTATAATATAGAAAGATTTTGTTAACCTAGCACCTACGTCATACCTACATCATACTTAACCACTGACGGTAGCAGCGTTTGGTTAATAACCAATGGAAGTGCTTATGCGCGATGACGTAGGTGTCAAGGTATTTGAAAATGTTACGATTAACTTACCGACAATAACATAGAATAATCAATTTCAAACATATTACAGACTTTAAATTGCAAGTTACGTTGACGTAGTTGCAAAGAGAACAGAGTTATCTACAAATTTAGAATTTAAAAATTAAAATAATTTTGCTTCATGACGTAATGCAAGATTTAATTTATTTTAGAATAGGCAATTATTATGACTGCCTTATAATCTCCTCATATATACATATTCTGTGCTGATGTCTGTATATCTGTGGTTTGAATTCCATATTGAAATTAAATCTTGACACTACGTCAAACGAAATATTATAACCTCAATTTCAAAATTTTCGTCATGACAATAGATTTGAGCAGCTGCAACTTGATGGATTAAGCGACCCATTTGAGCAAACTAAAAATAATTTTATTTACCACTAAATTACGCTAAAATTCTTTCAAAGATTTGAATATTGAAATTAACCAATGAAAATCAAGAGTTACGTTATAGTTACACCTTGGAAATAAAACTACAGATTTTCATTGGCTACTTCAATTAAAACCAAAATTTTTTTACAGAATTGATAATGAAAATCGATCTTACCTCATTTTTTGTATCAGAACAAATTGACGACAAAATAAGCAATTGAAGAATACACAAAGACAATTCAAATAAATAATAACATAAATATTGGGGCGTAAGAATGTCGGACAATGATAAATTTATTATTAAATCGTACAACAAAATAGTTGTAGTTTCAAAAGATTGAGTAATAATGAATAAAAGTGGTATGGAAAATGCCCCATTTAGCTGTTGACACATCGTGCATAATTCATCATGTTTCGTCCTTACTTGTTCAATAATTTTTAATGGTTCTTCATTGCACGATCTAAAACTTTATAATATATTATTAGTACTAATCAAATTAAAACTCAAAAATTACCTTTTCATTTCATTGCTTTTCAAAATATTTGCATAAAATATTGTTTCTGGAAACAAATTGAGTTTCTGTTGGGACTTAGAAATTAAATCCGCTACGATTTCGTTTAACCACTTAAATCTATACTGCATGCATTTTAATAATACAAAAAATTGAAAAGAATTCATTAGGTTTACTGTATTGGGTAAAAAGTATACACAAATTTCAAGAAGAAGATTATTAGATGAAGTTGTGATTGACCAAGCCGTTAGCAACGAAAACGAAATTAATAAATAAAGTAGAATTGCTATTATCTTCTTCAATAAATCATGTTTAAGTTTTGTATGTTTTTCTGTTAGGGAAATTTCTATGTTTGTTTGTAGCGATGATCCATCAAACTGAATAGTTTCTTTTATAAATTTTATTACCTGTAACATAACAGAAATGTGATATTGTTGATGAATCTGGGATGTTTCTACGCCAAAAATGTTGCATTATATATTAGTAATTTATAATACAATTGACAGATTTGATATGGAGGCATAGAAATGGCGACGTAGCAATGTCCCATTTCTGAGAGAATAAGTTTGTATTTATTGACGAGCAATACTTACATCTTCTCTAAATAAAATAGTAAATAACATAGAAAAACACATAGACACTTCGTTGAGAAATAAATCCACATTATCCACGATGGTATGTTTCCCATTAGACTGACCAATAAATAGAAGTATTGGTAAAATGTTATAGACAATTAGCAGGAAGATAGTTAAAACTAAATTCAATGTAAAACTTTTGACTTCCATTGAAGTTATGCGAAACGGTGCCAAACCAAAAAAAATAAATATATTATACAGTGGCGATAAAGCATTAAGAATGCCGTTATGCTTTGGCATCGTGCTTGTATATTTCTGAATTAACCAGTCTAACAATAATTTATTGACTTGGAAAAGTTACAATCGCCATTTAATTATTAGGTGCAGTGTGCAATTTAATATAAATAAAGTGCTCTTCTAATGATGATGGCTTTTCATAAAGTAATGTAAAAAAATCAATTAAAAGTTAAAACATCTTTTATTAACTTCTTTAATTTATACAACATTTTAAACTATGCGAATTAAAAACAGTCGTGAGATGAAGTTGCAGACTTCTTGTTTTATCAACCGGACTCGAGTTTTGCTAAAATACCACCTACCAGTGAATAGATGAAAAAGTAATTCAAAATCACAATCACACTTTTTGTTGTTAAAATCTTGAGGTATGTACGTCATTTAAAATTATGTTAAACAGCAATAATTGTGCCAATAAAAAATTTATGAAAGTTCAAACTGGATAACTATAACCAAGTAGGTAGTGATCACACCAACCATCTGTAAAAAAAGAAACATTTAATGTTTGTAATATTGTTTTTCAGATTCAAATTTCCGCGACAAAACCATTCAATTTTTGTCCTTTTCAAATTTTTAAGCTTTTTCTTATTACTTACGGAAAAAATTAATGTCTCATCAATGGGAAATATTCTGCAAACAGTAAATTCCACCTTTTGATGTAAAAGTTGTAAAGAGAAGAAGGAAACCTAAAAATTAGCCAATTTAAGAACTATAGTGGAGACGAAGAAATCTGTTTTGACAAAGTTTAAATCTGATGTGCCGCATCTCACCTCCAATTGAAGACTTTCCTTATTTTTATCTTTAATTTCAATATTCGAAGTTAATAGTTTGTGAATCAGTGGTCCAGTGTTTTGAGCCTAGAATTTTAAACAATGTTTTGAATTTAAAAAAGGCAAAAGGTTCAAACTAACTTCAGAAGCTGTGTTTGAGCAAGACAAAACCAAAACCAACGTTCGTAAAATTGCCAAAATAAAGGTAATCACAGAATATATAATAAATTCAACCGCCATAATTTTGGTCACAATTGCAGTTTTGCTGCTGTAATACAGCGAAGTAATTATAGTCATGAAATCTTGCAAAACAATAAAAAAAATTTGCATGTAGTACACTCTGTTGAGATGATAACAGCTTTCGCATAACTCGTAATGCTTGACTCTTATATCTTCAATATAATTTATTACGCGATGCTGAAAAATTTCTGTAATTCCCCTATAAAACGAAAAGTTCAGTAAAAGCTAGATTTTGAAAACCAAACTTACAATAAAGTCGAAGGACCAGCTTTGCCCAATTGTTGTGAAAATACGAGGATATTTTCATATTCTGGTAAATTCTTTTCAAGTTCTGATGAGAGATTTTCAATTTTTTTATTTAACCAACCGAATCTTTGTTTGAAGCACATCACCAACGTGCAAAATTGTAAAATTACCAAACTGTTTAGTAAAGGTGGAATTGCTAAAATTATAAGTTCGCCGTAGCGTTCCAAAGAATTGAAAATTGTGTTTAACAGGATGACTATTAAAAAGCCAATGATGACGATTACAACCGAAAGAATGCAAACCGTGGAATAGATTTTACTTTTTCGATATTCGGCTTCCAAATCGATGCTTAATATGTCGCGTATGCTTTTATCGAACTTTTCAATCGATTTAAGAAGATCGACCACCTAAAACACAATATTTCATTCAGTAGGTCATATCTGGGTCACCAATTACAAAACATACACTGTTAACGTAAATAATACCAAACAAAATTTCGCAAAATACGCCGCATTTGCTGAAAATGGCAGAGAAGAGCTGAGTTACACTTGCAATAAATCCGGTCGATATTTCTTCGCTTTTCTTGAGAGTTAATAAACATACCGTTAGTATTATTAGTATAACAATACTCAGTATAAGTTTCAATATTGATCGTTTACATTGATTCTTGCTGAAGCCGAAGGGAACCAAACCAAAGAATTGTGTAATGAAGAACATTGGCTGTAATATTGAATAAAATGATGTTGGTTTAAACATTTTATAAACAATTAAATGTTGCGTGACGGTGCTATAATTTTTCAACAAATATTAATCTATTAATCAATAACAACAAAATGAAGCTACACTAAAATCGTTACTGCAACATAGTTTTAGTTACATGGAATCGACAAAGGTTCTCGATAGTAATGGTTTCAGATTTCAGAAATACAAACAAAACTATCTATATAATTAGGAATTTTACTCGTGATACTAGGGTTATTACATTGTAACAATGTATGTTATTAACATATCCAATGTATGTACCTTTATTATTTAAATTATCACGACAAGATCGTTAACAATTTTTTACGTGGTATTTTATTACTACATTATTATTTATAATACAGCCTGGGTGAAATTATAAATAAATTAAGGATTTAATGTGCTTTGGTAGATATTTTTCTGTAGCAAGTGGAAACTTTTAAATAATATTTCTATTTGTTCTAGTTTAGGTATAGAAATCATATTTGTAATTTAAAATTATTTCTGAACTGTACATTGGTCAGTCTATCCGTTCAAGGTATTCTTCACATCCTCTTCTAACAGATCATCTCAAACGCTGAAAAGCTTTATATTTTAAAATTTTCTCCTCGTGTTGTTTTCTGTGCAGTCTTTCTCCATTTTACCCATTAGCTCATTCCATCACTTCAAACCTTTTTTTCTATATTTGTCCTGTCTCTTCTTTCTCTGCATTTGTTCGTATTTTCTTTCTTATGTATATGTTTGCATTCATCTCTTTTTACCTCTCTTTTTTCTCAGTTTTCCATTCGCATTTCTCATCAAACCATCTTTTGTTTTCTGTGCCTCCCTTGAAACATTGAAATATTTCAATATTGGCAATATTTCAAAAGCTAATAGAAAATTCAAAACCAAATTTAGCATTTTATTGAGTTCAGTTTGATTACTAATCTTATTTTCACGGTCAATTCTCTTTCTAGCATCTTTTTAAGCTTGCTTACTTTCTGAGATGTGCACACCTTAAATTACTATGTTGCTTTTACGTTAGAGAAAAACCACCCATAAAATCCAATATCCTTGGTTAGGGATCGAACCCACGACTACGTTAAAGCAATCCCAAACTGTTAGCTAAACAAAATTTACTAATACATTTTTTAAATAAAGTCTCAATAAAAGTGATACTACCTTATTATTATTTATTTGTTTCCAATATCGAATTGTTGAATAAATACATTTTTTGTGTATTAATTGAAATTTTTCGTATTCATTATTGAATTTCTTATCACGTAAGCACAACATGTAAATCTTATCAGTATAATACTTGTCACATACAAAACCACTCCTTATTTCTGAAAATAATCAATTAAGCTGACAAGACCAAGTTTTCAATACATTCAAAATGTTCAATATATTCACAATTATGAAACCCTTATTTTACTTTACAAAATTTTTTGGTTTAGCACCTTTAATTTTAAAAAACAACGGCTATAAAAAATCCCGTTTTTAATATTTTTAAACGTATTTGCAACTGTGGTGTACTTTTTGTGCACAATGGTAATTTTTGGAAAAAACCACATTTTAAATTCATCTGACTTCACAAAAATTCCCGAAACGGTCAACTGTTTTTTCAGCCCTTTAAGCGTGGTTATTCTTATTATTTGCGAATGCTGCGTCACTGATAAGGTAAATAAAACTTAAATTTTCTTTTTTTTTGTTTCAAAATTTAGTTTCAGATTTTATTATTGCTTGGTGGTATAAACACATTGGATTACAAAATCTTTCAAGTTGGCAGAGATGTAAGCTTACCAAAGAGAGAAAATAGAAAAAGTCAAATTTATATTTCAATCGCCATTGTTGCAATTTCTACCCATACAGCTTTGTTGTTGTATGCAACAGTGGCAAATTTGAGAGAAAATTCGTTTCTCGAATTCATGGATGATTATTTGGTTTACATTGTTCCTATTACAGTCAACAATGCTGTGGTTTTTCAGTTCTGTGTGTTAATTTTAATCATGAGGCAAAAATACAAATGCATAAATGAGAACTTGCACGAAATTATTACCAGTTTATCGTTTAAGCTAGAAGGTCACAAGCGAAAGTCAAAAAATAGCACCATGGAATTGAAAAAAAATTGGTTTACTCAGAAAAAGTTAGTTAATCCTTTTTTTTTCTTACTTAATATTTTTGCAGCTTTATTACATTTTAGGATATTTCTTGAAAATTGTTGTATGCAATTACAACTTTTAAGAATCAATCACTACAAGTTAGGGTTATTGACCAGCAATCTTAACCGGATCTATTCGTTACAAATTCTTGTGACAATGATCTAAAATTTTATAGACATAATGGAATTATTTATATGGTTTGGTAATCAATACGTGAATGGCAGTTACTTCAAAATCGAAACTTTTTATTTTTGATATTAAGACTTAGTTTTTCCGTGATTCAAGTTACAGTCGTAGTTTTGATATGTTCGTGTTTGACTGAGGAGGTAGCTTCGTCTAAATTTCCTCTTTTTGCCGTTTATGATTAATCTGTACATTTTAGGTTAATAAAACAAAATCGTACGTGTATTATGTTGTTATTCTTGAAGAATTTGGTGGTCATGATATGAAAGAACAGGTTAGTGCAAATTACAATTTATATAAGTACAGGATATTTTAACTTTACCGTTTATTTACAGTTAAATTTGTTTTCCATTCAATTATTACATCAAAAAATTGAATTTACTGCAATGAATTTGTTTGTTCTGGACGAAAGTTTTCTTCTCACTGTAAGTATTTTTTAGTGAAAATCAAAGCTACTGTAATTTTATAGCGTAACGTTTTTTTAACGTTATTCTAACGTGGCAACATCTTATATCTAACTCGAGTTAAAACTACTGAATACTTGATGTAAATTTGTTACAGATTGTTGGTGCTGTTTCAACTTATTTGGTAATTGTGATTCAATATCAAATGGGAGATATAAAAAGTCATAAATCAATATTTCCTACATAGATAATTTTATTGAAAATAGTGTGTAACATTATTGATTGTAGTTTAATTATTACAAAATATAACAGTAATGTATTGTAATATAATACTAGTTTTGTAGCATTTTTATTAGTTTATTTAAAAAAAAATTGTTCAAAGGAAATCTGACAGTTTGAATAAAGTGACTTAGGTATGTTTATACAAAATACAAGAACGATCATGATCTAAGTTGATCACAGTTTATTATTTAAAACTCACCTGTGAATACCATTATAATAAAAATCATTATCATCAATTCCTTTATGGGTTAGGTCGTTGATCTGTTTCGGTCTATCTCTTTCTCGGTGGTCCCACATCTCTGCGTCCTTACAGTTGGTATTTATAGATTTGTAGGGGGATTCTATAGTTAATAAAAATATAAAATTAAAATGGTGTCTAGATGGGCCCTGTAATATTCATGACCTTAATTTTATTGAACATAAAAATATTAGCAGATTTTTGAATAATTTTAAAATTTATATTTGGTAGCCGGAATACAGAAACAAAAGAAGGATTCACTTATAATTTATGTTTGTTCTCACAATCCTGCAAGCCCGGCATTAAAATTTAAAAACTTGAGCAAACAAATAGTTTTTCCAATAATTTTAAAAATTTATGCCTTGGTAGCAAGAACAGAGAAACAAAAGGAGGTATTCACTTAGAATTTATGTTTGTTTTCTCAGTTCTGCGCTCGCGCTATTTTAACGTTAAAAACTTAGGTGAATAAATAGTTTTCCGGGTAATTTTATTCATTGGTAGCAGAAATACAGAAACGAAAAGATGTGTTCACTTAGAATTTGTGATCGTTCCCTCAATCCTGCAATTGCGGTATCTATCTATAACGTTAAAAACTTGGGTGAATAAATAGTTTTCCGGGTAATTTTCAAATTTTATTCATTGGTAGCAGAAATACAGAAACCCAAAAATGTATTCATTTAGACTTTGTGATTGTTCTCTCAATCCTGCGAATGCGATATTCATAACGTTAAAATCTTGGGCGAATAAATAGTTTTCCGGGTAATTTTTAAATTTTATTCATTGGTAGCAGAAATACAGAAACGAAAAGAGGTATTTACTTAGAATTTGTGATTGTTTTCTCAGTTCTGGGCTCGCGGTTTTATAACGTTAAAATCTTGGGTGAATAAATAGTTTTCCGGGTAATTTTAAATTTTATTCATTGGTAGCAGAAATACAGAAACGAAAAGAGGTATTCACTTAGAATTTGTGATTGTTCCCTCAATCCTGCGATTGCGGTATTATAACGTTAAAAACTTGGGCGAATAAATAGTTTTCCGGGTAATTTTCAAATTTTATTCATTGGTAGCAGAAATACAGAAACCCAAAAAGGTATTCATTTAGACTTTGTGATTGTTCCCTCAATCTTGCGAATGCGATATCATAACGTTAAAATCTTGGGCGAATAAATAGTTTTTTGGGTAATTTTCAAATTTTATTCATTGGTAGCAGAAATACAGAAACGAAAAGAGGTATTCACTTAGAATTTGTGATTGTTCCCTCAATCCTTCGATCGCGTTATTATTTAATGTTAAGAACTTGGGTGAATAAATAGTTTTCCGGGTAATTTTCAAATTTTATTCATTGGCAGCAGAAATACAGAAGCGAAAAGTGGTATTCACTTAGAATTTATGTTTGTTCTCTCAGTCCTACGCTCGCGGTATTAGTAAGTTAAAAACTTGGGTGAATAAATAGTTTTCCGGGTAATTTTTAAATTTTATTCATTGGTAGCAGAAATATAGAACCGAAAAGAGGTATTCACTTAGAATTTGTGATTGTTCTCTCAATCCTGCGTATGCGGTATTATAATATTAAAATCTTGAGCGAATAAATAGTTTTCCGGGTAATTTTCAAATTTTGTGCATTGGTAGCAAAAATACAGAAACGAAAGGAGGTATTCACTTAGAATTTGTGATTGTTTCCTCAATCCTGCGATCGCGGTATTATAACGTTAAAATCTTGGGTGAATAAATAGTTTTTCGAGTAATTTTCAAAATCTATGCTTTGGTAGCAAGACCACAAAAACAAAACAGGTATTCACTTAGAATTTATGTTTCTGTTCTCAATGCTGCGATCCTAGTATTAGAAAGTTAAAAAGTTGAGGTAAACAAATAGTTTTCCGTATAATTTTTAAAATTTATGTTTTGTAAGCAGGAACACAGAAATGAAAAGAGATATATATTTACAATTTATGTTTGTTTTCTTAATTTTACGATCCTGGTACAGTAAAAGCTCCTTATCCGCGGTTCCGTTATTCGCGGTTTCAGTATTCGCGGAAGAAAAAATTGAGACCACTCTCTGTATTCGCGGCCGAAAATTTCATTATTCGCGGATTAATATGTAATTTACGATTTTGAATATTATAATTTATATTCAAAACTCAAAATTAAATAATAATATTTAAACGAAAAAAATTTAGACTTCAAGGAGGTTCTTGTTTTGGACAATGCTCCGGGTCACCCTTGTGAGCTTGAAACTATGCATCCGAATATTAAGGTGATATTTTTGCCTCCGAACACGACGACTTTACTTCAACCAATGAACCAGGGAATAATTCAAGCTTTGAAGTTCTTTTACATTAGGCGAACCTTTAAAATCATTCTGGATATCATGGAATGTGATTCTGACGTGAGTTTTATGGAATTCTGGAAAAATTTAACATAGCAATGTGCATTGTTAACATAAAGGAATCGTTACAAGAGCTCAAGCATTGCATACACATTGCAATCATATTGGAAAAACTATAGGTTGATCTAACAGTCTGTGAAAGTGAGGATTTAAACAAATTAAAACATTAACTGACACAATTGTACAAATTGCTAATGGAATAGGACATGATGGTTTTGAACAGATAGATTCGAGTGACGTTCAAGAGCTGCTTCAATCACACGATGAAGATTTAAGTGAAGCCGACTTGCAGGAAATGTTAAAACCCTTCAAGCTTCAACATCTTACAATGATACGATGACAATCACCTTAAAAACCAGACCGCAGGTTTCAAATGGCAAATGAACTGTGAGATCACTTCATTAAAATTGACCCGTTTTGGAAAGAAACCTTCCTTTAAAAGGAAAATTGAAGTTGCCACAGCTGAATACCATGCGGAATTAAAAGGCATTTTAAAGACGGCAAAGCAAGAAAAAATTACTAAATATTTTAAACCAAATAATTCAAACAATAATAATTAATAATAATGATAGGTATGTGATTAAACTGATTTTATTTTTATCTATTTTATTTTATTTTCGTACCTTGGAACCCAACCCTTGCATTTCCATACAAATCACTATTCCATATTCACGCTTTCCTTATTCGCGGCATAATTTTGGAACGTATACCCCGCGAATAAGGAGCTTTTACTGTATTAATAAATTAAAATCTTTGGTGAATAAATAGTTTTTCCAGCAATTTTAAAAATTTATGCTTTGGTAGCAGGACCACTGAAAGAAAAAGAGGTATTCACTTAGAATTTATATTTCTTCTCTCAATAATGCGATTCTGGTATTAGAAAGTTAAAAACTTGGGCAAACAAATTGTTTTTTAAGTAATTTTTAAAATTTATGCTTTGGTATCAGAAACACAGAAACGAATGGAGGTATTCACTTTGAATTTATGTTTGTTTTCTTAAACCCACGATCCTAGTTTTAAAATGTTAAAAACTTGTTTAATGGTTCCTTGAAAGTGATATCGGTGTATCACAGGTTGGCAAATTGAAATGTCTATTGCAAGTACGAGATGAAGTCAATTAAACAGCAAGGTGAGCGTTTCACAAAGTGCCAAGTTCACTAAAGGTAAGTGCCGAATTAGATTAATCGTATAATGCGTCATCGGAAAACCATGTCTTTCGACGTGTGCATTTATGCATTTTTAATCTTTGCATATTGAATAAGTATAATTGACAGTATGTACATGTTATTAAAACATATGGAAATATAATATTAAATGCTGCGTTTTATAGCAATGTTAGTATTTTTTAATTTAATACTTTCAAAAAAATTATATCTTCAACTAACTATTTTAAGTAGTAGGTAGGTACTTCCACGTAGCTTCACTTTATTTTCTAAATTACAGTTATTAGCATATTCAAAAAATAAAGAAAAATATAAATATAAAATGAAAGTAATTACATTGAATTAATATTATACAAATCTAAAGCTATTACTCATTTTTTATATCTAGAACACGATTGTGCTTATTAATGGTTAAAAGTTTACAATGTAGTTAACCACTTAGCAAATATGTTGAATTTTTAATCAACGTGGTGTTTTGTTAACCCAACACTTCGATATCATTTCTTTTTCAATCATGTATTTTACATTTTCTTATACAAGGTTTTTTAAAAATGCCGATACTTTGTATTCGGTTTTATTGCCACTTTTTTATATTTCTAAATGTTGCGGATTAACTCCGTTTAGTTTACATAAGAATTGGTTTAAAAAATCGAAGCTTAATATGGCGCTTTGCTTGATTTTTATGTGTGCCGCTAGTATTTTTTTGTTTGTTATTCCAAGGCAAAAAGTTAGTTTTGGAGGATATATTGGTGACGTAACAAAAAATTTTACCGATCAGCTTCATCAATACGGAATATTTATTAATGTTTCTTTTGGCTGTATTTTTTCTAATAACGTGAGAATCAAATAGGTGTACATTTTCTATTTTGTGTTATTATTTCTTTCATTTTAGATATTAAAGGTCTTGGAATTCGTGGAAGAATTTGATAACAATTTCTATGAGTTTAAAAATGATGTGAAAACCCATTACAAAAAATTTAAAGTCTACTCGACTCTCTCCATTTTTGTAGCAGTAATAAGCCAATCAATTTTTGGATTGGCACTTTTCTGCGCCAATTTAAACGAAAATTTAATTATTTATGATTTTCTTTATCATTTTCTATTGAGTTTAGTAAATCTTTTTGTGATTATACAGTTTTGTACTTTGGTATTGATTTTTCAACATCGATTTATGTGGTTAAACGAAACAATTACTAACATTTCTAATAAATTGGAAAATAACATATTTGGAAAATTTAACTCTACACCAACAAATAAGGAAGCGATGCCGTAAGTATTCGAAAAATCTAGAAGCAGAACTTCTCTTCCCACGGAACCTAGTTCCAAAAATTCCGTGATTTTATCAAAAATGTAAAATTTACATAGTAGATACTATAAATATACAAACAAATTTTTAAATAACTTCAGATAAATAAATCTAACTTCTAACTCATCGACACGTAAAGAAATCTATTCTTACCGTTCTTGAAATCGACCCAAATCATAGCGACGTTTTTAAATTTAAATAAAGCCTTCTTAACTTTTGCATTGATAGTTAAGTACAAAATTCTTAAATTTTGTTTTAATTTAAGATCGTTGGATGATTGGGTCAATTTCAAGAACAATATTCTACCTGGTAAGGAACTTTGCAAAATAAAAATTGTCTATGCACTTCCCCCCTCCCCCAACCCCTATAAAATTTTTTAATTGACTTACTAGTTGTTTTAGGATAGATTCTGACAGTTTTTATAACAAAGTATTGTTTAACTTGGAAGAAGTGAGAAAACATCATTATCAGTTATGCAACTACACAAAATTACTTAATATGTCGTATTCTGCACAACTTTTAGTTATTTTTCTTCAAAGTTTTACGATAATCATCAATTCCTTATATTATGGGGTTAAAAGTAGCAGGGGTAATGAAGTAATAAACCTTGGTTTTAAAATCTACATTGTTTGTTTAGTGGTTCTTCCAATTCTACAAATTCTTGTAATTGTACACTGCTGCTCTAATACTACAACGCAAGTAAGATTTTTTACTACCCAATTTATTGAAGTTCCTAATTGTTTTAATTTTAGTCAAAATTAACAGCATCTCTAATTCACAAACTACTGAATATAAATGCAGCAATGACAGATACAAACAGAGAAGAACTTCAACTCGAAGTAAGTTTTTGTTAAACGTAACAAGCTGTAAAAGAAATTTTTTAGGTCTTCTTTTTCTCTTTACAAATTATTCATCAAAATGCGGAATTTACGGTTTGCAAATTTCACGTTATAGATGAAACCTTAATTTTTTCTGTAAGAAAAAAGTTTTAAAAAGTATTTGTTAATCAGTTTGTTTTTTTAGATCATCGCCACGGTTGTAACTTATTTAGTAATCGTAATTCAATTTGAGATCCAATAAGTAAAAAAAGTTTTAAAAATTTGTATATTACTTAAGATCACGTTTCCCTTCGTTTGTTTCACAACAGTTACATTAAAATAAATGGATTGTCCTGATAGTTATCCTATCAATTTACAATTTATATACGCAAACCCCTTTACCGAAGGTGAAATAATCCAAAGTTAATAACAAATATCAAGAAATTGTTTAGACAAAACTGAAATCTGGTAAAATTACCTACAATTTGTTTGTTTCTGTAATATGAAATTGCGAGTATTTAATGAATTTCGCGTGATTTTTAACATAAATTCAACCATTTTACAGTTGCCATTTTATGTTTTTAGAATTTTACCTCAATCGTTGTTCATAAAAATTTCAGTGTTTATAATATTAAAGTTTTAAATATTAATATTTATAAAAGTGTGTTATTAATTACAAAACAAAATAAAGTACTTGTAGCCTTTTTAAGATGTTTTTCTTCTACTGAAAGTAGAATAAAATTTAATTTTGTAATTTTGAAAATATTGCGATGACAACATGGTTTTTGGAAATATTCTAATTTGGCAGAGTTCAATGTATTCGAGGGGAATAAATATCATATTTTTATAATCTAAAGCAAGGGTTTATCCAACCCCTCTTGGTAGAAGCACCCCGTATACATTAAAAATTACAGAAAAGTTATATAAAAAATTTTAAAATTTGATTCAAATTTTTAAAATTATAAGTTTAAATGAACAATAAAACGAAACATTATTTGTAAGCTTTCAGCAATGGTTACTGCTGTCATCAGACATTTAATAATTTAATTTAATTTAATAAAATTTAATATCTCACGGATAAAAGGAAGAATAATTTTGGTATATTTGGTCGAAGTTTGACCCACGACTATACATGACAAACCAACGACCTAACTCCTGGCCTATGATCGTGCTCATAATTATTATACTTCAAAAGGTAACTTAATCACATGCTATTACAATGGTAAAAGTTTAAAATTGTAATCACATTTTCCAATCAATACTTCCTATAGGTAGTTTTAAGCTTTTATGTAGTAATTATCACGTTTAGCATGCAATGCTTTTTATTTACTAACACTATGCGTACTAAATGAACCATTAGCTTTTTTGTTAATGGAATATTACACAAAACCATAGGGTATACCGTTGGGTGTGTCAGTTGACGATATGTCTAAGTTGAAGACCATTTATTCAACTTTATTACCAATATATTATGTTACTAACACTTTAGGTTTTAAACCTTTTCACTTAAGCAAGAAGAAATGCAAATTTTCAAAATTTTGTTTAATTTGGAGTGTAATGGTGATGCTTTTCGTTAACATTTATATTCTCACTTCTATTCAAGATAGCATGTCCATCGACCCCGGTTTTATTGCCAGAATTACCGACCTCTTTGACAGATATTTCAGTCAGCTTGGAATTTTGTGTGCATTTTTATTTCAATTTATACATTTGCGACAAGTAAGTATTACAAAATTGCTTCCAGCTTCAGATCTTACTGAGCACGAACAATTATTACTTTGTTGATTTGACATAACAGTAAGACAAGTTAACTTGAGTATCTTTCTTTTAGATGATAACAATTTTAAAAAAATTGTCAAGTTTTGACAAAACGGCAAAATATTCTCTGCAAGTGGACCTTCAATCGGAATACAAAATTTTCCAACTTTACCTAATCATTAGTTTGGTCGTAATATTAACAATTGCTTCTACATGTTTTGTAATATCTTCCCGTCAGCTGCAAGACTATTTAACCTTCGAGTTATTGGGAAAATATATAAACTTTGTGTTCTCAATTCCTGTGAACACTTTTGTTTTGTTACAGTTTTGTACGTTAGTTTTATGTTTGAAGCAGAGATTTAATTGGATAAACAGAAGATTATCCAAAACAGTTAAAGAGCTTGATTTTCGTTTTAGAGATCGCATGAAAATATTTAAAATAATCTATAGAAACACAAAACGTAATTGTAACCAGAATTCCTTGTAAGTAAAAACTTTCAATCGAGCTTACAAAGATTATATTGTGTGCGCAATACTATTAATCTGCTGACTTGACAGTTGATTTATTGTTTCTGATTGGTTGGTTAAAATCAGGGTTTGTTAATTTTATGAATATAAACATACAATAAATAAATTGTCAATGCAAAAAATGATGATTAAATCCGATTTTGTAAGCGTGGTCGAACTGTAGCATAAAAATTTATTGCGCTTTATATTTTTATGCCTTAGGATAAAGTTCGATTCAAACGAGAAAATTATGAATGTTATCGATATAATAAAAGTTCGGCATTACGAATTGACAACCATTAGTAAGTTGTTGAATAAGTCATATTCTGTACAAATTCTGTTCGTCTTCTTACAAGATTGCATGATAATAATTGCCTGTATTTACTATTCCGCAAGATACATAATTTTGGAAAATAAAGTGGAACTTCAATTTTTATTGTATTTTGGAATACATTTAATCCTATCAAGTATTCGTCTTACTTCGTTGATATTATGCTGCTCTGGAGTTTCCAAAGAGGTAATACAGGTTATACGATATTCGAAATTTTAATAAGTTTTTTCAGGCACAGCAGACAGGAATTTTAGTTTACAATTTAATCAAAGAAGATCCAATTATGCAATTTAAATGGAATAACGTTACAAAAATTGAGGTAGGTATGTAATGTATACCACATGCATACATTTTTGGTTGATAGTATAAAAGCTAATAAAAGAAAAAATATAATAATGATGTTAAATTTGCTTTTAAATAAGAAATAATAGTATAAAAAGTTGAATAATAGTGTATTATCCAATGAGTGGATAATGAATGTAATTACTCAGCGAGTGTTGTAATACATTCGAGGGAGTAATCATTTTCTTACTGTGTTTTTTCTATACAAAATAAATTATTATACAACGCCGTGAATATTATTATTAATCAATAGCAGAAGAAAATGCAAAATTAGAAATAAAAATTAGTAGGTAACATTTTTACAGATTTATAATTTTGGTTTGCAATTACTGCACCACCAAGTCGATGTTACTGCTTGTGGGTTGTTTCCAATTAACGAGTCGTTACTTCTGTCGGTACGTTTTTATTTTCTATTTTAATATAATATTATCATAAATATGTATAATTTTTAGGTCATTAGTACAATTGTGAAGTATTTAGTAATAATCAGTCAATTTGAAGTAATGCAAGTGCAGCAAAGTCAATCTTTGCAATGATGAGAAGCATCCGTTGGAGCATCATTTTTTTGTACTTCGGCACAAATAAAATAATTATAATGCATAATTTTTAAAATCAAATATAATGGAATCGGCTCCAAAGGCACACCAAACATTCTTGAAAAGCAATGTCTACCAGCTCAGTGAAGACGGGGTGGGTTTGTTTCAAAATCAGGGAATCGCATTCAAAAGGGAGGGAAGGAGAAGAAGTCATAAATCGAAAGAGTCATAATTTATTGTAATGACGCCACTGAAGTTAAATTAATCGCACTCTTAGAAAAATTTAAAAAAAAAGATAATATTGATGAAAAGTTATTGTATTTGATTGCGTAGATAAGCAATTTTTTTATTAAAAAAATGTTATTTAGATGCAAAAAGTAACTGCTTACCGGCATTCGTTAACATTGTGATAGAGGGTAAAAATTTGTAGTGTATTTTTAATTGAATTGAGGCCCATCCAGCTTGAAGTATCTTTTGTTGTGAATATTCTTTGAGTTTAACTTAAAATTAAAATGAGTATAAAAATTGATTCCCACATTATACATAATCTTATTTTTTATAATTCCAAAAGCTACGAAGTGTTATCACAATTAACGGAGAATAATATTAAAAGTTTTGCAAGAAATGCAGTGTGAGACTTAATATCTGCAGATAAAATTAAAAAGTACTTTGGCGCTTTTGAAAAAAACTCGAAAAATTTAGTTTTCTTGACGAAGATTTAGTAAAAATCCACGCAATAATAAATTTTAGCAAAAATAACAGAAATGAGAATTTTAACGTTAATTTTGACAAAGAAGAAATAAATTCTCAATGCTAAACTACTAACTTACCTATTAAAAGGATACGAAAAAACGTTTCTGAGAAAAGTTTCTCCAGTAATTTGAAAGAAATAAATCGTGCTCCGAATTTAATTGAAGAAAAGGAAGTTTTTAAAACATTAGTCAAACCTGCGTACAATGACATTTTTGCTTTTATAAAATTAAATGACGATGTATTAAAAGAATTTTGAAACTCTAATAAAATGGATAAAAATACTGAAAATATTTAAGCTGACATTTACTCGGATATTTATTGTTTTTTGTCGTGCGCATTTTGCAAAGATGCAATAATTAAGATATGCTTGGGGTAAGCTAAAAGAAATAAAACTTAAAATTGATTTTGCATCTTTTAGTTACTTTAGGCACGGAAATATATGCAGAATAGAATTGGCAGATGGAATTAGCAAATTATAGACGTGATTTACAATTATATCGTGAAGATAGACCAATAAAGAAAAGTCTGAAGAAATATAATAACGCTTCCATAAACACTTCTAAAAACACAATTTTATCTTACTTTACCCGTCTAAGAAACGATTCCGCGATCTTAGAAGTAGAAGGGGAATGCCCCATGAGGAAGATAGTTTACACGCAAATTTTATCTCACCCAAGAAGATTAAGAAAATGCTAAAATTAGCACAAATTAAAAACAGGAAGAGGAACGACAGAACGCACGGAAGAACGGGAAATTTTTTTTAAAACAATCAATAAGATATGCAACGGTCAGAAAAAGAACAGGGAAGAAAAACTCAAGAAGGAATAGAAAAACGGGAAGAAAATTCTGAAAATGCTGAAATAATTCAGAAAAATCCTGTCCTGTACATAGAAACTTAAATTAAGTCCCGAATTTAGTGTAATACAATTCAAAATGAAAGTCGAGCAAGACAACGCAACAAGAAACCAGCCAATTAAATCATTTACTTAATCATATAAAAAGCGTCACAAGGAAGAGAAGATTCTTGAAAATCAAAAAAAGATAAATACTAATTTAAGCGATGATTTTACGTTTTGGATTATTACAAAACCAATTCACTGATCAACAAGATTTTGTTAAGTGGCAGAGTCAATATAATATCTAATAATTTTATTATCATCTGGATTTGACTCTGTCAGTAAAAGAAATTATATTAAATACCGAAACTCTCGAAACTGCATTGGGTCCTACTTTCTAATTTAGTATATCTACAGAAAATGAAATAAGAGAAAAAGATAAATTAAATATGTCCATTATGATTGTTGTTTTAAAATTTGTTATAGGTAAATTAATATGTAATTTTCAAGTTCCCAATATAATTTGTGTAAGCAAAGAATTTGTAAAATAAGTTGTTTCGAAAATAACGGTAAATAGTTAATTTCAAATTATATGTTTTAAGGAATCAGACATTTAATAAATGTCTGATGACAGCAGTAACCATTGCTGAAAGCTCACAAATAATGTTTCGTTTTATTGTTCATCTAACCTTATAATTTTAAAAATTTGAATCAAATATTAATTTCAAAGGTTAATAATATATATAATTTCAATTATTACAATTTCACAGTATAAAATTACAGATTGTAACTGAAGATGATAAAATAAATACAAGTTTTATCTAATGACGACGTATTCTCTACCATGGATAATGTATTTGTTGAACAAGTTTCTATTGGGAAGTTTATTTTAGTAAAACTAAAATTGACAAACAGGACTAGTAATAAGAACAAACATTATGTTAATAGATAACATTTTAGAAATTATTGTCCAAACTTGTACTTTCACGAGAGCAGCAAAGCATAATGAACGTATTACCTCGTATGTAGTATTTCCCAATGTAAAAGATTCCTCAGTTATTAATCATCAACAGATTTGTAAAAATATTATCTTCACCAGGTTTGAAAAGAAGTCAACACTTCATTCAGAAAGTTTTCTTTATTTCGAACTGTTTTGACGATTTTTTAGAAGTTTATGTTCATTTCTATATTTTTGCATTTTGAAAATGCCAAATTAAGTGTTTCTAATGCACTAAAAGTTCCCTATACCATAAGTTTACCACCACCAAGTTTTTTCTTAAAAAATATCAGTTCTGCTATCTTAAATTTCGTCAATTTCCATTGAAGCTACCCGGGGCATCTAAGTTAAACTTGTTTTGTCGGATTAAATAACCCAAGAAAAAATAAAATCTTGTAGAATTTATGGATGTTATTAATAAACTTTCTCACTTTATCGCAGTTAGTAATCATATTTTTTTAGCAATTTCAATCGATTTTCTTTGCGAATCGCTTTGAATTAAGGTGTCTTTTATTTTAAACGATATTTTATTGTTCTCCATTGAGTAGATTGTGAGCTTTTAAACCAACTTTACACTTGATTGTATTGTAGCTTTTTGTTGAATTCAAGGTTATTTTCAAAATTAGTCAAAAATTTTGAGTGGAAATCACATTTAGACGTCCAACAGACTTGTTTTGGTTCATAATCACCAAAATTATTTACATAATTTTAGACAATACATAAGCATCTACCAAATCTTCAGGGATTTCCCTCATACTTATTGCATTAGATTTGAAAACATCTATACGACCTTTTCATTTTCGGTTAAGAGTTTCTCACGTGCCATGAGGTCTTAAGATAAAGTTTCATTTCAAAGCTGTATAAAAACAAGGTGGAACTCGGATGACCGCAGTTCTTAGGCTTCTATACAGCTACCTTTTGGTTTACAATTATATAATATTTTGTAATTATTTTTAATTTAAATTTATAATTTTTCTTTATCTGCACGATCATCAGATTATCTTAATTTTTTAGTTGGTAACAAAAATTTTCTATATAAGAAATTGACTTGCATTTTGTAAGTGTTATTTTTACGTTTTACGTAATTTTACTTTCACTCTTTCGCACCTTTAATTGGTTAGTTCATTTATTGCCAACCCAAAAAAAAGTGTAAGATGAATAAAATAATCTCATAAACAATTGAAAAAGCGTCCACAACTCTGTGTGTTTGATCTCAATTAATTATTTTGAATCTTGTTAATCCATTCACGCGTTTGTCCATCCACCCACAAAGAAAGTAAAATTTAGTGACAAAAGGTTTTTTTTGTTACTAATTTAGTGACTTTGAATTATGCGGACGGACAGACGGACGGACACGAAGCCAGATCATAAGGCTTTTTTCTATACTATGTATAGAAACCTAAAAGTAAAATTTAGTGACAAAAGGTTTTTTTTGTCACTAATTTAGTGACTTTGAATTATGCGGACGGACGGACGGACAGACGGACGGACAGACGGACAGACGGACGGACGGACACGAAGCCAGATCATAAGGCTTCTTTCTATACTATGTATAGAAGCCTAAAATTAAAGTAACTAACCGTTTATCTGGATTTTTCATCTGACCTTATACTTTTGAAACGATTGAAAACACAATTTATAATTATTTAAATAAAAATATTATTTTGTAATACCGTTTTGAACATATTTGTTTCACTATAAAATTAATTTTTGTAAGCAACCTTATTATTTTGAAAAGGAGGTAAATAAATTAAAATAATTATGAATAGGAAGCTTTAAATTTTTTAAGAATGGAGCAAACCTAGAACAACCTAGTACAAAAAAAATTGAGACCTACAAGGCTGATAATATAAAATATTAATTTCTTGCCCAAGACCTTATTTTTGTATTTATGGACTCAATTTGCAGTAAAACTGAACAATATTATTATAAAACCTTTGAACAGCTTTCAAAATACTTTTTAGTAACTTATGAGTAAAAAATTACAGTACAATATTAAAAATAGAAAAATATTAATTTTTTAGTGTTTTCATTTCAAAATCTTGAAGCAAGTTGTTTAACAAAACCTTGCCGCACAGTTTAGTTATTCCAATTGGCCCTCACAAGAACATTCATGACTTCTTTAGTATTACTATAATTAGTTCAACTGTTGTAAACTTATCATTGTTACGAGTTACTAACCTTTTGTTGATCGTTGTAAATTTTATAGTCAAAATGTTCAGCTTGCAAATTTCAGAATTATTTGATTTTTTATGTCCGTTTGGTAAATTTTGAGAATCTTTTTGTAGTAATACTTCAACAAAAATTAGGTAGTGAGTAAGACGCACTATCTGCAATTTATTAATTAAGAAAAGAAGATGTACATAATTAAATTTATTTTAATTTGTTAAACTAAAAAAAGATTAAGTCTAAGTGGGGCGGGGTGCTTAAATCTACTTTGACTGGTAAATACATCTTAATCAATTCGATTAATAATTTTTATTGAACACTTAAGGTACATTATACAAATATACAAGTATTTTAATATTGAAAATTCAATTATTTGCTAGAGATATATCAAACTGTAGAATTATAATGGAATACGTTGTTATAGTGCCAAAGATCTGCAAAGAAGTTATTTAAATATTAAAAATTTTAATTTATATATAAAGTTACATTAAAAAGAAGTGAATTATTTATTTTGAATAATCCTCCAGCAGTAAACTCAATTTTTTCGTGACAAAGTTGCAATGTGAGTAACATAACCTAAAATATTAGATTTAATATTGCTTTTGAATGCAGAACAACAGGAATAGTAGCTAATCCGTTAACTCACATCTATGTGCAATATCTCTTCCTGTGTACAAATCGGTGAGAAAGTGTGTATTACCATGTGTCTAATTTTTTCTGCCTTATAAAATATTATAAAAATATATTATTGGTTGTATGTAGAAAATACATTGACTTACTTCTTTCGAAGCACACGAACAAGCTATGACCAAAACAAATATTCCTGCTGCGTAAAAAGCACTTGTATTCACCAATAGTACAATTTCTAAAATTGGCAATAAAGTATGGTTAATTCTAGTGGTTATTATATAAAATAAATTATCCATTAAAATTACTGTTACTTGCAGGACATAGGTTAGTATTTGAAATGAAAATGTCGAATTCGTTTCGTTAAAAATAGCGTGTAGATTACAATATAATTTGCTAATTTGATGAAATTTCGCATAGTCTCTCTTATCTCTGTAACATATAATTTAAAATTATACACCTGTAATGTAAACACCTCCTTAAAAATTAAACTAAGGTAATCTCACTACTAGTTTAGTGGCCATTATCGTCAATGGCCATTTAAAATACACGATCATTAACACATTTTGTAGCACGTTAGTGATAAGACATACCTACTTAATGTTGCTGAAGGTTTCATTGTTGACAATAAAGAATAAATCCAGAAAAACCGTTGTTTTATCAGATATACCAAAGAACAAAACTGTAAAATGATTAAAACTGAAAATGCCGAGAAAGTACCGTTTAAAAACTGAAAAACGACATCGCTGTTAAATTCGTCGTTAAAATAAATTATAGTACAACAATTTAACAATATTGCATAAGTAAAATTAAAAATTAATTAAAGTAATGTACAATTTAACATTTTTACTCAGTTTATCAATATCAATCAAATTCATTTGTTCAATTTGTTTGTCAAAAACTGATATTTGACGTAAAATTTTGATTATCTAAAACATAACAGTTATTAATACAAATTTTTGGAAAAGACTTATGTAGCTACCTTATTTGCAAATATTATATTAAATGCTATTCCCCCACTGTAACACACAAAACACATAATATAGACTAAAATGTCAACTATGGCTGATATGAAACTTCTATATGTATCTATATTTATCATATAAGAAAAATTAGTTAAAATTTGAAAAAGTATTAAACCAATGCCCCACATTACAGCAATTTTGGACACACGATCAAAATAACGTTGTTCTAGATCAAGGGGTGCTAATCCTACAAGTTTGGTTAAGTAAAACTGCGGTTTTAATATTGAAAAGACATTTACGGATTTAACCATTTTTCACCATTGGTTCCGAAAGCAGAATAATTGTATTTAAAAAATTAAGGTTAATTTTAGTGGTTTTCAAAATCTTCAGTAAAATTCAATTTAAGTTAATCACAGAGAACAATTTAGTAAATCGATATTGGACAAATAAAAAACGAAATCCGAAAATGATGCTTATCTATGAAAAGGATCTCCAGATTAATTTAATTTTATATCACTGCTATAATACATAATACTTTTAGTAGGTACATGAGGCCATAAGTAAAAAATGAAAATCATAACTACTTTTATATATCCATGAAAATTTATCATTTCTTTTTCAGTTTACAACACGCACTGAAAAATTATGTTTGTGTTTGTAGCTGACCTATTATTATATCATATTTATTCGGAGCTATGTTATTATCAACAGCTTAAACGTATAATTATATACAATTAAGTACAAGGACAATGTAGAACAATGTTACAAACGATATTTTATTTTAAAAGGATTGAATTTTAAAGTTTGAAAATTAAACGTTATTTAATGGTCTAACCGTGATTAAATATAAAGATTTATTAAAACTGCTTACAGTTGGCATACCTGATGCAAAGGAAATTAATTTTCTAACCTTAATATCAGTGAAGGATCAGTACATTACGAAAGAAACGTAGAAAGAAATTAGCTAAATAGAAAGTTCTATTGATAACATTTTATAAGTTTGACGAACTTACCTGAATGTAGACTTTAATAAAAAGATCATAATCTCTGCCATTTTGAATTGAAAAAAAATGTTAATAAAAAACCTTTGTTAAAATTTCTTACTCATATTTACCTACCATTTTCACCTTTATTTTGTATTACATATTTTCAACGAAGTTGTAAATTTAATATAATAAAGTAAGCATTTGATGGTTTACGATAAAGCTAGATTAAACTGCAACAATAACTTAGCCAACTTTTCACAAAATTGATTACGTTGGTTATGCTTAGACGTTTTCTATAATCGTTCAAGTATGTTTAATCCCAAAACATTTTATTCCGTTTTAACACCCATGTATCAAACAACAACAATTTTGGGTTTGACACCTTTCAGCATAGACGAAAACGATTGTAAAAATCTAAAATTCGTTTTGCTTGGTGTTTATTTTTGTTACTTTTTATAAACGCTTACACGTTGACTGTAATTAATCGGATTAGATATGGCGAGGAAGGATTAATTGCTTCAGCGACAGATATAATCGATGCATATTTTAGTCAAGCTGGAATGTTTTGCAGTATGTTTTTTGGATGTTTTTATGTCGACGAAGTAAGTTTTCTTTACTTATCCACCAGGATTATTTCGATTAATAGAATAACTAAAGTTACCACTTTACAGATTTTGAAACTGTTGCATGAATTAACAAATTTTGATAGTGAAATGGAAGAAATATTTTTAATCGATTTAAAGCAAAAATATAAATCAAGCAAAATTAACGTTATTTTAGCGTTAATCGTAGCATCAGTTGTAGCTGTTCCTTGTTCAATTCTTACAGTCATACGAAGTCTAGATTTTCTAAGTTTTGAGCTAATGGGTGAATTTATATCGTATGTCGTTCCAATACTCACTCTCACCTTCATAACCCTGCAGTTTTGTGTTTTGGTGATGTGTTTATATCAGCGATTTGTATGGATAAATGTAAAAATTACAAATATAACAAATAATTTAAAAAATTGCCAGAAGAATTCTGAAAATCTGACAAAATCATCTTCATATTATTTGTAAGTTTATTTTTCTAATTAAACAAAAAATTTATATTTTCTTAAATTTAGCACAGGATGTTTTCCAAACAGAATTTTACACTTGATTGAAGAATTAAGAATACATCATCATGACTTGTGCTCGATCAGCAAGATTCTCAACAAGGCGTATTCCGGGCAACTTCTTTTAATATTTTTTCAAGATTGTTTGACAATAATTAATTCATTTTATTATCCTGGTCGATTAATGATTGTCGATAACAAAATACCAGTGAGGTTTTTTGTTTACGCTGGAATTCAGTTGGTACTCTCTATTGGAAGAATTTTAGCCATTGTTATATGTTGCGCAATTACTGTTGGGGAAGTATAAAATTTAATAATGAAATCTACTTTTACACTTATGATTGTTTTTTAGGCCAACAACACTAAAACGTTAATTCAAGAAATTCTTCCTACGGATTTAGACATATCTAAGAAAGAATTAAAAAATGAGGTAAAGATTTAAGCACGAACGCGGGCACATTTGTTCTATTTTGTAATCCTTTTCTGAAAGATACTACTGTTTATTTTCAGGTTATGTGCTTCTCTGTACAACTTCTAATGCAAGACGTAACTTTTACAGCATGTAGAGCATTAACCATTAATGAAGCTTTAATATTTTCGGTGATATGATCAGCTATTAATAATCGGATTCTAATATAATCTTCTAGATTGTGGGTGCAATTACAACTTATTTGGTAGTAGTTATACAGTTTGAAATCCAGCAAGCTGCCTCAGATGGTGTTGAAAACGTATACATATTAAATAATCAAATGTTCAATAATTCGAACTATAATTCTAGCATTAATAACCTTAATTTTGAAAAAAATAGAGCACGATTGTTTAAATTTTAATTGCAAAACTTAACTTAACTTATCTAATACATTTTAATATTAATGCTATGTATTGTATTCAAACGTATATGTTTCCGTTCCATTCCAAAAGTCCAGAATTAATACTCGACAATATTTAAAAGTAATGTAGTAGACAATGATACCAGCTAGTTTCTGGTAGAATTAATGTTATTATATGCTATATCAGTTTGAAGAATTATTATGGCATAGGAAGTTATTAAACAGAATATCTACAAGGAGTAAAAAGTGTTTTTTTGTATTTGAACTTATAAATCCTGCTAAATCTACTTACATTAAACAAAAGTGACTTATCAATTTTAAAAAATCCTCCAGCAGTCAGTTTAATTTTTTCGTGAAAAAGTTGCAATGATAGTGAAAGAAACTAAAACATATTTTAAAATTATAAACAAAATTTTCTATGATCAATATCGGTTACCTCTAAATTTAATTGTCCATTATTATTAACGTGTACTGGTAAATTTGAGCGATTAAGTGTATTTGAAATATTTGTGGCCTAGAATATAATTTATAAATTACATGAATGTTGAATATTTATAAACGGAATTGAAATTACTTCTTTAGACACACGTGAACAGCTAAACGTTACTATAGAAAGTAAGGTAATATACAACGTGCTTACAGTTAAATACAGTATGATCAGTGAAGGTGGCATAACTATTTGAGATAATATAAATCTCGTTATAAAAACGAAATTATTTGCAGGATAACCATAAGGATTTGAAAAGAAAATGCTAAATTTATATCTTTAACCATAACGTTCAACTTATAATGCCAGTTACTCACTTGATTAACCATAACATTCGTCTTCAAATAACATCTGCAACAAATAATACATACTGAAATAATTAAACTCTAGCAATTCAACATAAATCTCCAAATATAGCAAAATTTTATTGATGCTGATCATTAATAATTATTGTTTCCACTATATTCTCTACATTCACGAATGAGTTTGTTCTTGAATCGTCTAATATAATAATATGCAAATTTTATCAAACTAGTGTGATGTTAAAATTTAAATATTAACAAGTAGAGTACACAAAAAACGACATTTTGTCATGAGCTTTCAGTAAAAGGTTTTTCGCATTCTTCAGTCGGTAAATTGAAATAAATTTTATCATTGCCTTAGAAATTTGCTAAATTCTTATTTAACAACTTTTAATGAATTATCATTATTTGAATCACAATCGATGAAATCAGAATTATACTTGGGTTAACTCTTACCCAAGATTTATACATTTAACACCGAGGGGTTAATACATCCATAATTAAGTGTACACAAGAATTCCTAAAGTAAAAAGTTCCCAGGAATTCTCAAAGAATTTCTGAGATATCCTAAGAATTCCCAAAAATTTTCGAGATTTCCTGGGAATTCCGAAAGAATATGCTTAAGAATTCCTAAGAATATATAATTTGAAATTAACTATTTTCCGTTATTTTCGAAACGACTTATTTTTACAAATTCTTTGCTTACACAAATTATATTGGGAACTTGAAAATTACAAATTAATTTTCCTATAACAAATTTAAAAAATAATCATAATGGACATATTTAATTTCATTCTTATCTCTTATTTCTTTTTGTAGATATACTAGATTAGAAGTGGGTCCCAATGCAGTTTCGGGTTTCTTTTAATGTATTTCTAATATGATTTCTGTTACGACAGAGTCAAATCCAGGTGATAATAAAATATTAGATATTATATTGACTCTGCCACTTAACAAAAATCTTGTTGATCAGTGAATTGGGTTTTGTAAGA
Source organism: Lycocerus yunnanus (assembly GCA_036346125.1). Classification (NCBI taxonomy): domain Eukaryota; kingdom Metazoa; phylum Arthropoda; class Insecta; order Coleoptera; family Cantharidae; genus Lycocerus; species Lycocerus yunnanus. The sequence goes on from JARFIX010000085.1 coordinate 760,353, forward strand.
ATCCAAATCGTAAAAATCATCGCTTAAATTAGTATTTATCTTTTTTTGATTTTCAAGAATCTCCTCTTCCTTGTGACGCTTTTTATATGATTAAGTAAATGATTTAATTGACTGGTTTCTTGTTGCGTTGTTTTAGCTCGACTTTGCATTTTTGAATTGCATTACACTACATTCGGGACTTAATTTGAGTTTCTATGTGCAGGACAGGACTGTCCTGAATTATTTCAGCATTTTCAAAATTTTCTTCCCGTTCTTCTATTGCTTCTTCGGGTTTTTCTCCCTGTTCTTTTTTTTGATACATGTATTTTAGCGTATTAAAGGTGATCTTATTTAACAGTTTTCCTGATAAATATTGTTTATATGACAATTTTTTGCTAGAGTTTGAGATACAGAAGTTCAAAAAATTAGCAAATTGCAGAATATTCAAGTGTGGTTATTGGATAGAGGAGATTTTATAATAGTAAGAAAGGGTTCTTAATTGAAGATATTTATGAACACTTTAAAATAGGATTGATAAGGTCTCATTTAAAAAAGAAACTAATTAAGCGCAGAAGATGCTAATTTGAATTCGTACAAATAGCTGCAACTAGAGTGACATATTGAGACATCCAATCAAAAGTTTTTAAAATTTTAAGTTGCAGTGGAGCTTAATTTTACAGCAGTGCCACCTTTTGGTGCTACCAGTTGGTGGTATTACTAAATGTTTAAGATTCCCAAAAGTACTCGATGAAGTCCCAAAAATTGCTAAAAATTTCCTTAGAATTCCCGAGAACTCCTAAGAATTCCTAGCGACAGTACTCGAGAATTCCCAATTGATTAACTCCTCGATTAACACTTAGTAAAAAGACATTGTTGTAGTGATACGTACGTATTATCGGTTAGAATTGGCGATGATCCTGGTAGAATATTGGATAGTATGGAATTTACCCATAAAAGTCTTTGTCTTGCAAGAAACACTATGGAGTAATACTGCAAGCTTATGAAGAAGGGGCTAAAACTTAGAGTCCATGTAAACAAATGTGAAACAGCATGTAAGTTGAATTGATGAATAAAATAACTGAAAACGTATAGATTCACTCCTGTTAAAGTTATAAGGATGGCAATAGATGTAAAACTTAAATAAAGTACGTTTTGTTTATGTATTTTTTTAACATCTATTATATTAAATTTCATGATGTCGTTATCCAGGATTGCAATATTTTGTATAATTTTTACTATCTAAAACATAAGAATTATAATAAAGAAAAGTAAGATTTTTGATTAAGTACTTACTTTTTCCAGAATATAAAGTTTGCTAATATTCCCCACTGCAGCACAAAATCGTTGTAGCAAATGTTGAAAAGTCGAAAATCTTGTTTATGAAAATTTCGGAATGAAGCGGTTCAACTGCGTACAGAAATGTGATCGATATTTGACCTACGATTAAAATGCATCCCCATATTGCACTAATTGCAGATATTTTATTAAAATTATAAATTTGTAAATCAAAAGGTATGAATTCCATTAGTTTGGTTACATAAAATCCAAGTTTTAATACAGAAAATACATTTTCCACGTCGAACATACTTATTGGTTTTTTAAAGACGTTTTTATATTAACATCTGAAGAATTTCAAGTAACATAACCAAATTTTGATTTAGTTTTAAAAAATGTAAATAACTGCTACTAATAGTATGTAACTGTTTGATATACTGTAGAAACTTCGAGGCTATAACAAATGATATAACTAATAATAAATTACATAACAGAGTATATAAGTAATAGCATGGTATTTTATTTTTGTGATAGTGAAGAACAATAAAATTATATTTTTAACAAAAATATTTATTATATTATGACAGGAAAATAATGTACCACCTTTGAATTTGTATGTATGTATTTTATAAATTTTAACATTCATTACAGTAATTGTACCAACACTGTGTTGCCATACCTACATACATAATCAATTGTTTCAAGACTCATTCAAAACTGTAAGCTTTTGAATCAAGTTTGATTACAGTTAATCGCAAATTTGAAATTTTATCATATTTTAATTTTGCTAGTCCCCTAAGTTTTAAAAATATTTTAATTAATAGTTCAATCGTATTTGACACTTTCTCCTTCCCTCACATGCTTCGATGATGTGTCATAATTATTAAGAATTGCAGTCAGTTTCCGTTAATCACCTTTTATTGGTTTTTGTGATTTTTTGGTAAACCCCTACGAGGATGAGTAGTATGCTTTGTTTAGAGATAAAATTAGATTTGTATTCAGACTACTTCACCTTTTAGAAGAGATAAAATAATTACAACTAATTAGATATTTTGATGAATTGTGTACATGACAAGTAATCATGAAATTTTTGGATACAGGTTGGTTGTAAAGTATTGAAAGCAAAATGAAAGAATGTGAACTTTTAAATGAAATTAGTTTTTTATTCAATATAATCTCCTCAACTTCAATACACTTATTCCAATGATCCTGCAATAATTTTATTCCATCTCTGTAATGATTTTCTGGAAGCTCTGCAAAATACTGTTCCACGACTGAAATAGCTTCTTCATTCGATGAAAACGCTTTCCACAATGAATTGTTTCAAGTTTCTGAAAGGTAGTAGTTGCTAGGGGCCAAATCTGGCGAATACGGTGGATGTTCAAGCAATTCGTACTTTAGTTCATTGAATTTTGCCATTGTTAAAACACTTTTGTGGACAGGTGCGTTGTCTTGGTGAAAGATGATTTTTATGTTGCAAACCGGGTCTCTTTTCACGAATTTGTTCGTTCAATTGATCCAAAAGGTTACAATAATATTCAGAGTTAATTGTTTTACCTTTTCAAGATAATCAATCAATAAAATCCTTTGCATCCCAAAAACTGATGCCATAACCTTTTTGCTGATCGTCCTGACTTCACCTGTTTTGGAGCTGAACAACCAGCCTCAGTCCACTGTAATCGTTCTTGTTTCAATTTAGGATCATGGTGGTAGATCCAAGTCTCATCCATAGTTACAAAACGACGCACAAAATCGATTTTATTCTTATTAAAAGATTCAAATGATGCTGAGAAATTTGCTTTCGTGTGAGTTTTGTTGAATTGTTAACGAATGCGGCACTAACTTTCCAAACAGCTTTTTCATACGTAATTCTTTATGTAAAATATAGAGTACTCGTTCGTCTGAGATGCCTATGGTATTAGCAATTTCACGCTTAGTCAAACTTGGATCTTCACTAACAATATTATGTACTTGTTCAATGATTTCTGGTGTTGTTGCAGTTTTGGTCGTCCACTACGTGGTTCATCTTCAACGCTTGTACGACCACGTTTAAACTCTAAAACCCATCGATGTACAGTTGGAAATGAAGAGCAGATTCTTTTAACACGCTCACCATTTTGTATGAATTTCTGTTGCTGATAAACCTTCCAAAACAAAGAATTTTATCACTGCACGATACTCAGTTTTTCCATTGTTAAAAATACACCGACACGTCGACTCAAATGGCTTGTAAACAATGAATGAATTGACAGATCGAAATAAAATTTTAGTAGGTTCATATGAAAGATCAAATATCAAAATGACGTATGAATTTTGATTCCTCTACTTTTACTAATTTTTGCTTTCAATACTTTACAACCAACCTGTATATATAGGAAGAGCTGCAGAAAAGCAAGTAATTACGGCGAGATTGAGGAGCAACACCAAGGTCTAAAAAACAAACAGCAACTGTTGTTAAAGGTATTACTTCAATGGAAGCAATTAAAAGAGTAGAAATTGAAAAAAAAAACTAAAATGGAAGGAAATATGAAAAAGAGATGTTTCCAAAATTAAAAACTGTAAACGAAGAAAAGGTCAAAGAAAATGAAGTGTATTATGGAAAGTTATGCTAACGACAGTATACTAAAATAAGGATGATAATTCTGATTGATATGAAAATGGAAATAGAAGTACTGATGTTCAAGATAATTCTGAAAATAAATAAAAAAATCCCAAAGATGTAGCTGTAGATACTAATGTTACAGAAAAATTTACAAACTAAAATTACTATTATGACAGTATAGCATTACAGATTGAAATTGGAAACGATAAAATACATACAAGCCTTATCTAATGACGCATCCTCTATAATCGACGATGTATTTGCTAAACAAGTTACTATAATATTTAACAGTTTATTTTAATAGAAACAGAATTAGTATTAGAATTTCAATATTTTAAGTACCTTGTAATTGAAGATAGTTTTCAATATAAAAATCAATTTATTATTTGTTCAACACATGATATTGTACAAATTTATACTTTAATCAATTAAAATATACTTAATTGTTTCAGTAATTTCTATACTTTCAATCTTGAATAATTTAAAAAATTAAATAGTGTTTGTTACCACATTTACTTTTATTTTAAATTTACATTGAATAATATGAATAGAATCACCATAAGGTTTTCAATTTTAAATAAATTTAATATAAACTTTAGGTTACACTTTTATTTTGCATGTTAAAGTTTCCAAAATTACATATGCAATTATCGTGTACTTAAATGGAATAAGTTCAAATATACATTAACTGAGCATAACATGCAATCTATTTATTTGACCAGCACTATTATGATTTCATTATATGTTAAGTGGTGGAATAATATTAAATATGTATTTACAAAAAGGTAATAGGTCACAAATTTTAAATTTTAATATCAAAATGCCTTTTTTTAGGTTATGATAATTCTATGCAAGAAGCTTTTGACAAAGAAGTTATACAGTTGAATTGATTGATATTGAAACCAATAAAGATATTCAAATTTCCATAATTAAAAATTAAAATCGTGTTTGTTACCACATTGTCACATTACAATTTTAAATTTACCATTGAAATCAATATGAATAAATCGACCGCTGTGTTTTCAATTTTAAAACCGCAATTCTACTTATATAAACTGTTAGGCTTAACATATTTTAATCTTTCCGCACCTCGTTTTAACCAAGTTTCCAAAATTACTGTAATATGGGCAATTATCGTAGTACTTATTCAGACTGGAATAAGTTCTAAATATACGATTGAAACTGAGAGCTATAACACTGCAATAACCTATTTATTTGACCAAGCACTATATATGATGTTCATTATATGCTACAGTGGTGGAATAATATTAAATATGATATTTACAAAAAAGGTAATAGGTACTACAAATTTTAAATTTTAAAAATATCAAAATTCTTTTTTTAGGTTATGATAATTCTATGCAAAATAGAAGCTTTTGATAAAGAAGTTGTACAGTTGAACTTAATTGATATTGAAAAATGCAATAAAGATAGTAAATTATATATCACTCTAATAAACATTCTTACTTTTATCTATGCGATAGCATTAAATTTTAACATTGTTTATAGCCTGAAATGGCGACATCGATACAATTGATCTCGTTTTGCACTTTACGAATACTCTTTTTCCGTTATTTTCAATATTTATTGTATTACAGTTTTGTTCTTTAGTATATCTTATAAAACGACGAATTTTATGGATTTATTCTTTACTTCCAAAAATAAAATCTTCAATCTTCGTTTATGGGTACGTTTCAATAAAATCAAATTTTATTTTGTATAATACACGCTTTAATTGAAAATTAGTTACGAAAAGTCAGTCAGATGCACACAATAAGATGGCGACATTGTTTCAGAGGAATGGGTTGTCTTTACTTACTAAAATCGAAACAAAGACTTTTTTGACTGACCATGACACTTCCCTTCCTATTATTTTTATAACCCATTACCTCTCGCTAGTTTGGTTGAAAGGAGGCATCCATTAGTGTCCAGGTGTTGATCTGCAGGATTTAACTGTAAAACAGTATCGGAGAGATCATAGGAATATCTAACAACATTGAACAGGCATTTTTCGTAAAAAATGTTATGCAATGTCGGTGATGTCCAATTTTTTCACTTATTTATCAAGTTAGCAAACTTCAGTTTAAATTGACGAAATAAACAATCACACGACAACAAAACAAATAAATCAATCATCTTTGGTTATTTCGTCAACGTAACCTGAAGATCCCTAATTTGAAGATAACTATGTGTGAAAAAATCGGGCATTAGTGATTTTAGTTGATTGAAAAGAAACCAAAATGGAAAAATGGAAAAACTGAAATATAATATAATATAACTAATTTTTATCAAGCTTATAGTATTAGTTTTAGTATTTGACGATTGTTTTCCTAATCAATTGTTTAATTATATGTTCCAGCAGCAACGACAGAAAAAAATGCTTTACCTGGAATCGAATTAGCAAGTTCCATTACAATTTATTTGTTGTAGCCAAAGAAATAAATTTCGTATTCTCATTTCAAATGCTGTTGTTTGTGGCACAAGTAACTATACTACTAACAAACACTTTATTTTATTTACTAACCACAGTAATTAATGAATCCAATTTACCGATTTCTGAAAATTTAATATATGCACAAATAAGTACTTTTTATATAGCTGCAATTTTTGTTTTGGTTACAACTTGTTCCAGTACTATAAAAAAAGTAATGTTAATTTACATAATATTTAATGTATAACAATTATTGACTTTCATTAAATTTTATTAGGATGACAAAATTAGATACTTAATAATAAAGGATTATTTGCCTATCATTAGTTTACCAGGAAAAAGATTGAGCATGAAAGTGAGTGAATTTTTGATTTTTAAACTTTGATGATTAAAGTTTAAAAAATTTATTTTATTCTTAATTTGTGTAAAACGGTTTAATTATGTAACTTTCAAGTCGGGACTCAGGGGACTTAGTTTTCCACTTCCCTGTAAAATTCTACGATATATTTAATCAGACTTTTCAGGTTATGCTGATCTTCCTGCAACTTTTTCACGAAAAAATAAAGTTTTCCGCTGGAGGATTTATCAAAATAAATAACTCACTTTATTATCACGTAAGCAGAACATAAATAAAGAATGTGTTTTACAATTTAACTTTTGCAGATGTTTTTTGTTATTATATCGTATTCCATTATAATGCTTCAGTTTGATGTTGGAAATAATAATCAAGATATTCAGAACAATGCGATATAATACTTTGTCACTCCGTCGGTCTATACGATTTATATTACATGCACAGCTTAAACAGCAATAAAATGTAAAACTGCCAAAATGTCACAAAATAGAGGAAAAGAGATTTCTTTCAGAAGGGCAGTTATAACAGTCAAGTATGCAACCGTGCTAAATATCTCTCTTCATCCCACAACATACAAATGCAACAAAGTATCTTACAATAGCTCACTTTGATGTAAAATGGAAGTCTTTCTAGTACAAACAAGGATCGTAACGCCTAATATATTTTAAGTTTTCAATGTTATTTGTTATCAATCTTATTAATTCTTTTTACTTTTAGATAAAAATTGTTTTTGCAACACATCCAATATGAATAAAGTGATTTCTTAAACCTAATTGTGCATCTCTACCTTCTAATTAAGTTCACGTGCTGCAGATATTGCAAAATAGGTTTTTTCAAAATATTAAATTCCTAGTTAGAGACTGCCTGCGAAACCTGCTGGGTGAATTGAGTAGCCCAGCAGTTGACGCATCCGGTCCTAAGCCCGGATAAAGGAGGAGGGTTTACAGGCAAGAATAGCAGCCTACCTGTAATGAAACAAGAGATCGCTCAAAGAATTATGGTAAACGCCTCGGATACTGTCTAGAAAGAAAACTGCAAAGAAAGGAAATAAACAAACATGGAAATCAAATCTAATTAGATTTGGCAGTTGGAATATATTATCGTGGAATAACAAAGATCAAGAAGTAGGTACTATTAGAATTCGACTTTATTTTTCCAATTAATTTTAAAATCCAAATTTTCTTCACAATTTAAATTTTGAATTTTGAGGTTAAAATAAAACGATTATCTAAAGCAATTATATCCGAAATAAAAAAGGAGTTAAGATAATAAAAGTAATCGCGCAATAATTTAGTTTACATAAATTAAATAAGTTTATTAATCCACGTCCTCCATCTTTTCTTTTTATGTATATTCTTTTTACCACTAATTTAGGGTATTAATATCTATATTTATAAAGTACTTTTCTAGTTAAGGTATCGATTATTATTATTATTAGATATAACCAACGACCGAAACACCATATCGGAAGTGCGCACGCAAGCATTTAAATTAGCCATGGTCTCGGAATGTTTAAGGCAATATCATATGGCTCAACAAACACATGTCAATCGAGAACAATGCAAGAATATATAAAACATGCGTACGACCAGTCCCGACACACGCAGCAGAGACAAGAGCAGCGATATCAAGAACAAAGCAAATAAATCCAGGACGTCGTCAGGTGGATTAGAGCGAAGAGAAGATTCTGGAGCGACCACGTGAGCAGAATAGACGATGGAAGAAGAATAACAAAAATTGCTGTGACGCAAAAGCCCAACTCCAAAAGGCCCCCCGGAAGACCCCTAAAGAAGTATGGAAAGACATCTGAATCCCAAGAAGGCAAACCATGATTAACTAACAGGGCTAGCCCTAATAGAAGTAGAAGAAGAAGAAGAAATTATTTGTGAGTTTTCAGCAATGGTTACTGCTGTCATCAGACATTTAATAACAAACAGTGTAAATACATGGAAATAGAATACAACGTATTGCCATTCGATTACATATTATAACATTCATCAATTATTTTTCAATTTATAAAAAGGCGTACTAGAAAACGATGTTCGCTACATTTATTGCAAATACAAATTAACAAACAGAATTAGCGATAAGAACGAAAAATATTAGGTAGGTAAAATTTTAGAAATTATTATCTAAACATATTATTGCACTTTCATGAGAGCAGCAAATCCTAATAGACGTACCTCATAATGTATGTATTTCCCAATGTAAAATATTCTTCGATTATTGATCAGCGACAGATTTGTAACACTTGGTTTTTGTAATATCTCAATTCTGATATATGATAATCGAAAACGAAATTGAAAACGAAGTTTCGAAACATTATACTATGCAAAAATTAAATCAGCTTATTTAAAAAGTTGCACTATTGGAAACTTATATTTAGCTTATATTTATTGAATAAAATAAAAAGTACAATTTAATTTACTATTTGAAAATTACTTTTTAAGCGTTTATACTTTATTATTCAGTTGGAATTAAAAATCCATACAATGTGTATTGTGTATTTAATCAAATTGACGATCAGGTCGTGCCGATTGTTTAAAACAGTAATTTTTCGTTTCCAGTCTCTCGAATAATCTAAATCATTTTCTTCGTGTGCCATATTGTTACAATATCGTATTACAATTTTAAATAATTAACTGTAGAAATGAATATAAATAAATCGACCGATGTGTTTTCAATTTTAAAACCGCAATACTATTTAAATAAACTGTTGGGCTTAACACATTTTGATCTTTCTGCACCTCGTTTTAACCAAGTTTCCAAAATTACTGTAATATGGGCAATTATCATAGTGCTTGTTCAGACTGGAATAAGTTCCAAATATACGATTGAAACTGAGGGCTATAGTACTATTATAACCTATTTATTTGATCAAGCACTGTATATTATGTTCATTACATGTTACAGTGGTGGAATAATATTAAATATGATATTTACAAAAAAGGTAATAGGTACATATTTTAAATTTCAATAATATTAAAATGCCTCTTTTCTAGGTCATGAAAATTCTATGCAAAATAGAAGCTTTTGACAAGGAAGTTATACAATTAAATTTGATTGATATTGAAAAACCCAATAAAGATAGTAAATTATATATCACTATAGTAAACATTTTTACATTTATATATGCGATAGCATTAAATTTTAACATTGTTTATAATCTAAATGGCGACATTGATACTATTGAACTCGTTTTGCATTTTTTGAATACGCTTTTCCCGGCATTTTCAATGTTTATTGTATTACAATTTTGTTGTCTAGTATATCTTATAAAACAACGAATTTTATGGATTTACTCTTTACTCCCAAATATAAAATCTTCAATCTTCGTTTATAGGTACGTTTAAATAAAACTAAAAAATTTATTTAAAAATTTTGAGTAATACTTTCGGAAATCCTACCAATATCTAACAAGGTTGATCAGACATTCGTAGCTAATGGTACCCAACGTACCAAGTGATTTTAATTTATTGAAGCTAAACGAAATGGAAAATGGCAAATACTTTAAAAACCGAAATAGAATCAATTTTTCTAAAGCATTAGAAATGCTTTTCTAATCAATTGTTTAATTATATTTTATAGCAACAATGACAGAAAAAAATGTGTTACATGGAATCGAATTAGCAAGTTCCACTACGATTTATTTATTGTAGCTAAAGAAACAAATTTAGCATACTCATTTCAAATGCTATTGTTCGTTGTACAAGTGACTATACTACTAATGAATACTTTATTTTATTTACTAACCACAGTAATTAATAAAACCAATTTACCGATTTCTGAAAATCTGGTATATGCACAAATAAGTACTTTCTTCGTAGCTGGAATATTTGTTTTGGTTATAACTTGTTCAAATACTATCAAAGAAGTTAAGTTAATTTCTATACTTAATGTTTTATAATTATAAACTTGTGTTTATTTTTATTAGGATGACAAAATTAGATACTTAATAATAAAGGATTATTCGCCTATCATTACCCTACCGGGAAAAAGATTAAATATGAAAGTGAGTATGTATATAAATATAAAGATAATATTTCCGAGGAGAACTAGGTCCAAAACCTAACTGGGCCGAACTGAACTTTGATGATTTGAGTTTAAAAAAATGAAATATTATTGTAAAAACGGTTTAATATGTAACTTCCTCAGTTACTCAGGACTTCCTGGATCATTCTATGTTATATAATCAAACTGTTTAGGTTATGCTGATCTCACTGCAACTTTTTCACGAAAAAATAAAATTTACCGCTGGAGGATTTATCGAAATAAATACCTCACTTTGTTATCAGGTAAGCAAAAATAAAATGTTAAGAATGTGTTTTACAATACATATTACTTTTGCAGATGTTTTTTGTTATCATATCGTATTCCATCATAATGCTTCAGTTTGATGTTGGATATAATAATCAACGAATTCAGAACAACTAAATGATAATACTTTGTCACTCCGGCGGTCTGTATACGATTTCTATCGCCTGCATATATTAAACCATTCAATCAAATATAAAAAAATAAAAATAAATAGTTTTCTCTTAGAAGCGTAGTTATGCAACTTCTCTTTTGAATTACACTGTAATCTGTTCATCACAATATGCTTACAATAATATTCAAGTATGCAACTGGTATGCGACAAAGTTTTCTATAGGAGCCACAAAAATTTAATGTGAAATGCCTTCCTCGAAAGTCCTCCTAGTACAAACAAGGATCCTAAAAAATTTAATTGTAGCAAATTTTACCTACGAATTTTTGACTATGGTAACATTTTAACTGCCAGTTATGGTGCTCCAAATGGGATATACACACCTCAAACCGATTAATCCTTACCACGGGATGATCCATACTAGATAACCTTAGAACTTTAGGCGAAGGTGTATTATGTTTTCTCATACCTTATGCTCGAATTCTTTACTCATAGATATCTCAATGATAAAACAAATTTTGGTTTTCTTTATAGTTTTTCTATTAGTTTTGAAATATCTACCGCGTTTGTTCGAATTCCATTCATAGATACCTCAAACTTTTAGTTATTTTTGAGATATAATCTAGGTTAAAAAAATTTTTTGTTTTTTTTATTTTAGTGAAGCGAAATTGCCTGTACAGAAATTAGATGCTTGAATCGGTCGTTTGCTTATTGATGTGTCGACGAATAATCGTGGAAGGAATTTTTTAATCCAGAGGATCAAAAGTAATTTCATCTCATTCTTTTATAATTTAATATTTTTGTTAATGTCATTGTTATCATTGTAAAATTGTAACCTCGGTAAATAAAAAAGAATATTATTAAAAAAAAAAAAATTAAATAATTAAGAATAGGGAGTATTATTACAAAATAATGTTTTCTTGTCCACGACTTTATTTTTGCATTTATAAGCTTATTCTTTTGTAAAAATCAACAACATTATTATAAAAACCTTGAACAGCTTTCAAAAATTACTTTTTCGAAAGGGAAGGATGTAACTGATTCACTGAAAACTCAAAATTGCAGAACCCACGATTTATATTTAAAACAAATTCATGCCAATGTTATATACTCTGAAGTTTATCATCATCGTCTGCACGTTTTGAGCTGCTGCTCGTTACGTCACTCTTTGGTCGCTCCATCTTTTTTGGGCGCCCCACATTTCTTCTGCCTCTAGAACTGTATTTAAACATTTGCTTTAGTATACGACCGTTTTCCATCCGTTCTAGATGTTGGATCCAAAATCTTCTATATTCTGCAATTCGATCGTTTAAGTTGAATATATTTAGTTCCTGTAGAATGTCGGTGTTCCGTTTTTATCAATTCTTTTATATCCTGCGATTCCTCTTAGAAACCGCATCTCTGCATATTGCAATCGCTTTTCATTTCTTTAACTCCAAAGTTAAAGTAAGAAAATGCAATATTAAAGTAAAAAATTGAAGTTAATAAAATTATTTACAAGTGACAAAGGCGTACTTCACTCTAGTTGACACCTACGTCAAAATGATAGCCTATATAGCTAATAATGGAAAAACGTTCTTATTTCAATAGAAGAACTGTGATTCAATATAAATATTTATTGAAACTTTTATCAGTTACATGTACCTGATGCAAAGGAAATTAATTTTCTGACTTTAATATCAGTAAAAATATGGAAAGGAAATAAAAAGTTCTATTGATATTATTCTATAAGTTATATAGATAAACTTACCTGAATGTAGACTTTAATAAAAAGATCATAATCTCTGTCATTTTGAATTAAAAAAACGCACTCACACATGTTTAATTTAAATGTTAATAAAAAACTTTTGTTAAAATTTCTTACTCATATTTACCTACCATTTTCACCTTTATTTTGTATTACATATTTTCAACGAAGTTGTAAATTTAATATAATAAAGTAAGCATTGGGTTTACGATAAACCTAGATTAAACTGCAACAATAACTTAGCCAACTTCGCATAATGTTTATAATAGAAAATTGATTACGTTAGTTATGTTCAGACGTTTTCTAAAATCGTTCAAGTATGTTCAATCCCAAAACATTTTATTCCGTTTTAACACCCATGTATCAAACAACAACAATTTTGGGTTGGACACCTTTCAGCATAGACGAAAACGATTGTAAAAATCTAAAATTCGTTTTGCTTGGTGTTTATTTTTGTTACTTTTTATAAACACTTACACGTTGACTGTAATTAATAGGATTAGATACGGCGAGGAAGGATTAATTGCTTCAGCGACAGATATAATCGATGCATATTTTAGTCCAGCTGGAATGTTTTGCAGTATGTTTTTTGGATGTTTTATGTCGACGAAGTAAGTTTTCTTTACTTATTCACCAGGATTATTTCGATTAATAGTATAACTAAAGTTACCACTTTACAGATTTTGAAACTGTTGCATAAATTAACAAATTTTGACAGCGAAATGGAAAAATATTTCTAATCGATTTAAGAAAAATATAAAACAAGCAAAATGATCGTTATTTTAGCGTTACTCCTTTCATCAGTTGTAGCTGTTCCTTGTTCAATTCTTACAGTCATACGAAGTCTAGATTTTCTAAGTTTTGAGCTAATGGGAGAATTTATATCGTATGTCGTTCCAATACTCACTCTCACCTTCATAACCCTGCAGTTTTGTGTTTTGGTGATGTGTTTATATCGGCGATTTGTATGGATAAATGTAAAAATTACCAATATAACAAATAATTTAAAAAATTGCCCGAAGGATTCTGAAAATTTGACAAAATCATCTTCATATTATTTGTAAGTTTATTTTTCTAATTAAACAGAGGGTTAATATTTTCTTAAATTTAGCACAGGATGTTTTCCGAACAGAATTTTACACTTGATTGAAGAATTAAGAATACATCATCATGACTTGTGCTCGATCAGCAAGATTCTCAACAAGGCGTATTCCGGGCAACTTCTTTTAATATTTTTTCAAGATTGTTTGACAATAATTAATTCATTTTATTATCCTGGTCGATTAATGATTGTCGATAACAAAATACCAGTGAGGTTTTTTGTTTACGCTGGAATTCAGTTGGTACTCTCTATTGGAAGAATTTTAGCCATTGTTATATGTTGCGCAATTACTGTTGGGGAAGTATGAAATTTAATAATGAAATCTACTTTTACACTTATGATTATTTTTTAGCCAACAACACTAAAACGTTAATTTATGAAATACTTCCTACGGATTTAGACATATCTAAGAAAGAATTAAAAAATGAGGTAAAGATTTAAGCACGAACGCGGGCACATTTGTTCTATTTTTGTAATCCTTTTCTGAAAGATACTACTGTTTATTTTCAGGTTATGTGCTTCTCTGTACAACTTCTAATGCAAGACGTAACTTTTACAGCATGTAGAGCATTAACCATTAATGAAGCTTTAATATTTTCGGTGATATGATCAGCTATTAATAATAGGATTCTAATATAATTTTCTAGATTGTGGGTGCAATTACAACTTATTTGGTAGTAGTTATACAGTTTGAAATCCAGCAAGCTGCTTTAGATGGTGTTGAAAACGTATACATTTTAAATATTCAAATGTTTAATGACTCGAACAATAATTCCAGTATGAATTACCTTAATTTTAAAAAAATAAAGAATAATTGTTTAAATTTTATTTCCAAAATTAAGTCATTGACCACGAAACGTTAATCACTTACTCTTCTAGAAAAATAATAAAATAACTAGCGCTGCAGAAATTCTACAGATTTCTTTGCATATTATTGAAACTGCACTTCAATAAAAACTAGATAGTGTGAGAAACACTTTATTGCAATCTACAATTTATTAATTAAAAATAAACCTGCTATTTAGCCATACATAATTAAATTTATTTTAATTTGTAAACTTAAAAAAGACGAGTGTAAGTAGAATTGAGTGCTTAAATCTACTTTGACCTACAAAATTACTAATTATTAACAATTTAATAAATATTACATTTTTATTAAACACTTACATTATACAGATATACAATTGTTTTAGTGTTGAAAAATTAATTATTGGGTAGAGATAAATCAAATTGCCAAATTATAATGGAATACGTTGTTACAGTGGCAAAAAGCTGCAAAGAAAGAATTTATACTACAAATTTAAAATTCGATATCAACTTACATCATAAAGAAGTGCATTATTTATTTTAAATAATCCTCCAGCAGTGAACTCAATTTTTTCGTGATAAAGCTGCAATGTGAGCAACAAAACCTAAAAAATTAGTCTTAATATTGCTTTTGAATGCAGAACATAGGCATAGATAATACGTTAACTCACTTCCATGTGCAATATCTCTCCCTCTGTACAAATCGGCGAAAAGTGTGTATTAACAAGCGTCTAACTTTTTCTGCCTAATGGAACATTATGAAAACATAATATTATTGGCAATATAATTTTATATAGAAGACTTACTTCTTCAGAGGCGGACGAACAAACTATAACCAAAGCAAAAATTCCTACTGCATAAAAAGAACTTGCATTTACTATAATTACAGTTTCTAAAATTGGCACTACAGTTTGGTTAATTGTAGTGGTTACTATGTAAAATAAATTATCCATTAAAATTGCTGTTACTTGCATGATATAGGTTATTATTTGAAACGAAAATGTCGAATTGGTTTCGTTAACAATATCGTGTAAATCGCAATATAAATTACTAATTTGAAAAAATTTCGTATATTCTCCCCTATCTCTGTAACATACAATTTTAAAGTATTGCAAGTATGCAGAATACTACCCTAAAACTTAAACTGAAGTAGTAGCTTATATACTTCAAGTTTAATGGCCATTTATAATAAACGATTTTGTAACACGTCAGTGGTAAGTACCTAGTTAATGGCGTGGATGGTTTCCATGTTGATAATAAAGAATAAATCCAGAAAAAGCGTTGTTTTATAAGATATACCAAAGAACAAAACTGTAAAATAATTAAAATTGAAAAAGCCCAAAATGTACCGTTTAAAAACTGAAAAAAGACAGCACTGTTAAATTCGTCGTTATAATAAATTATAATCCAAAGGTTTAACAATATTGCAAACATAAAAATAAAATAAGTAATTAAAGTAATGTACAATTTAACATTTTTACTCAGTTTGTCAATATCAATCAGATTCATTTGTCTAACTTCTTTGTCAAAAATTGATATTTGACGTAAAATTTTGATTATCTAAAACGTAATAGTAATTAGTGCAATTTTTGGTGCAGAAGCTGGGTTACCTTATTTGACAATTTACCACACATTATATCATCCAATGTGTTTGCATCGTTTTAGTCACATGGACCAATCAAAAGCTATCTGATATTCTTTCAGCGAATATTATGTTGGTGCACTCTTGCCATCGCCGTGGCAACAAGAAAAATAATAGCAGTCGACTAAATAATATTTGATCAACAATATCTTAGCAACGTACTTACCTATGCTTGTTGATTTTAATTTAAAAATTAATTTTATTTAAATTAAAATTATTGTTCGATAAATTGTCAAATAAATATCACTCGTGATCATGATTTTAGCTGGTAATTTTGCCGAATGACCACTCCTGCTTGTTGTTACGAGAAAGAAGCCCTCGTGCTGCGCACTCGTGCTTCTTTCATCGCAACAAGCAGTCGTGATCGATTCGGCAAAATTGCCGGCAATATCATGATCACTAGTGATATTACTGTTAAAAATACTGCATTTAATGCTATCCCTCCACTGTAGCATAAAAAGCTCATAATGTAGACTGAAACGTTGACTATGACGGATATGAAACTTTTATAGGTATCTATATCTATATCTATCACATAAGAAAAATTAATGAAAATTTGAAAAAGTATTAAAGCAATGCCCCACATTACAGCAATTTTGGACACACGATCAAAATAACGCTGATCTAGATCAAGGGGTGCTAATCCTGTGAGTTTAGTTAAGTAAAACTGCGGTTTTAATATTGAAAATACATTTACGGATGTAACCATTTTTTAGTAGCAACGATCCCGAAAGCAGAATAAATGTATTTAAAAAAGTAGGGTTAATTTTAGTAGTTTTGAAAATCTTCAGTAAAACTTAAAGAATAAATGAAATTTTAGTTAATTACAGGAAAAACTTGGTAATTCAATATAAGAACTAAAAAAAACCAAAATGATGTTTATTTATGTCTACGTATTCCCCAGATTAATTTTATTTTATATCTAAGCTGTTGAATAAAATAATTTCCAGGTCCAGATTTTTATTTCTGTTAAAAGGACAATAACGACCATACAAATGGGTGATACCACAAGTGAAAAACATAAAATGTAACTACTTATTATAAATGCAAAAAATTTATTATTTACTTTTCAGATTACAACACGCACTGAAAAATTATGTTAAATGTATTTATGTAGCTGACCTATTATTATATCATATTTATGTGGAAGTGATTTATTATCAACAGCTTGAATGTATAAGTATATATTATGTACAATTAAGTATGTGGACATTATAAAAAAATACCTCGAGACAGGTTATGAATTGTACATTATTTTAAAAGTATTGAATTTTTAAATTTGAAACTTAAACGTTATTTAATTGCTTAATTGTGATTAAATATAAAAATTTATTAAAACTCTTTGTGGTTGTCCTACCTGATTTAAAAGTAATTAATTTTCTAAGCTTGATAAAGATCAGTTCATCAAATGACATGTTAACTCGTTGAGTTTGTGCTGATATATTCATTCTTACAAAGTATTGGTTTTTTAATCCCAAGTATTTGTAAAATTATTTATAATAATATTATATTTTATATTGTCACTGTATGTAAAGCATAAACCATTAACAAAACTAGAATATTTAAAATAAGAGTTCTGAATAGTATTACAAAATTTATATTAATTTCCAAATTTTTGTAGATTGCGGGTGATTTTACAACTTGGTGGTAGGTATACAGTTTGAAATTCAGCAAGCTACTTCAAATGGTTTTGAAAATTTATATCTACAAATTAAATAACCTAATGTGTAAGAGTTGTAACTATAAATAACCTTTATTTTATTAAAAAACAGAAAACAATAATTGCTAAGTATTATCATTATCGTTGAAATCTAATTATAATTTTACATAATGTAACATGATTATATAATAATTATATGTATTATAAATAATAGTAACGTATTATGTAAATATAATATCATATGTATGTTTAGGTAGATATTTAATATCTACAGTACCTATATACTATAATAATAATTCTTGACAATGATATTTAAAAGTAATGTAGTAGGCAATGACACCGGCTAGTTTCTGGTAGAATTAATGTTTTTATACGCTATATCGAATTGAATAACGATTATGGTATAGGAAGTTATAAAACAGAATATCTAGAAGGAATAAAAAGAAATTTTCGTATTTAAACTCAAATTCTGTTAAATCTACTTACATTAAACAAAAGCGGTTTATTGATTTTAAATAATCCTCCAGCGGTCAGTTCAATTTTTTCGTGAAAACATTGTAAAGATAGCAAAAGAAACTAAAACCAAAATCATTAAACATATTTTTGAATTACAAACAATATTTTCTGTGACCAATATCGATTACCTGTAAATTTAATTGCCCATCATTATTAACGTGAATAGGCAAATTTGCGCGATTAAGTGTATTTGCAATGCTCGTGGCCTAGAATATAATTTATAAATTACATGAGTATTGAATATTTTAAGTAAAATCAAAATTACTTCTTTAGACACACGTGAGCAGCTAAACGTTACTACAGAAAGTACCGTAACAAAGAACATGGTTGAAATTAAGTGTAGTATTATCTCTGAAGTTGGCAAATCCATTTCAGAAAATACTAAAGTTGCTATATAAAAAAGATTATTCGTTACAATAAAGGTTGATTGTAGGATAACCATAAGGATTTGAAAAGAAAATGCCAAATTTATATCTTTAACCATGATGTACAACTTATAATACCAGTTACTTACTTGATTAAGTGTAACATTTGTCTTCAAATGACAACTGAAACAAGTAATAAATACCGAAATAATTAAACTATATAATTATTCAACGTAAATCTCCAAATAAAAAATTATTTTGTTGATTAATTACACTGACCAACAATGAAAATGTTTCGGGCTTAAAATACCCAATTCATATGTATTTTCACCCCTGAGTTCAAAAATCACCTCGAAAATGATCAATTAGCTCTTGTTTTCAAGTTACAGTAACATGTCACTTTTATATTTGGTCAATGTTGGAAATGTAGTTTTGGATGTTGGTACACCTGTTAAGTGATAATACCCAAATATTCCTTCGGCTACTCGACCAATTCCACATTCAGACGGTTTACCAATACCTACCCCACTATGATGTTTAGCATGATGTCAGGTATAGACATCACAGTATAGACAGCGTTCGAAGGATCTCCTTCCTTTTTGAAAAGAAAACAACCTTGTAGTATGCTGCAACGTTAATGGCTTGATGAAATGTTTGAATTTGAACCATGATCCTACTGAATGGAGGCTATTCATAGATTCGTCGAAGCTTAGTTTGAAAGCTGTATTACTTCACAACGGTAACCGTCTTCTTCTATTCCTGTTGGACATGCAGTTCATATGAAAGAGACTTATGAAAACTTGAAAGCCCTCCTCCACTCAATAAAATATGCTGAACACAAGTGGAAAATCTGTGGCGATCTAAAGGTCATCGCTATACTTTTAGGAATGCAACTGGGGTATACTAAATACTGCTGCTTTTATGTATGTGGGACAGTAGGGATAGGAAATCACATTACATTCGAACAGACTGGCCTCTCTAAAAGAATGTAAATACCATTTAATAAATCCAAATTAATTTATAATGTTGAAAACTTATGGTTTAAAATTTACAGATTGCCTCAATTTGTTAACGTAATATATTTCGACCCATGGTGTATCACAGAAACTAGAGCTAATAAAAATTTTTCATTGTCATTTTCGTTTTTCTCAACCCAAAATTAGTAAGATTTGACTCATGAAGTGAAGGAAACATTACAAAAATATTTTTTTGTTGGCCAGTGTTATTGCTTCGACTATAATGTTTGTTATGTGATATTCTCTATACTCATTATTAATATATAACTTAATGCACACAAATGATCAAACTATAGTTATTTTAAAATTTATTTTTTATACTTTCATTAAAAAAAGTTAGGTTTTTAAGATCAAAATTGGTGTTAGAAGTGTCACTTTTTTTTATTTTTATGTGTTGTCATGACACAGTGAAAAAAAGTAATAAACAATGAAAAAAAGTAACTTTTTTTCATTGCACATAAAATTAATAACACAATTGAACTTATAGAATGACAAATTTCGTAAATAATAGTTATTTTTGTATTTAGGGCGCAAAATTAGTGTTTTTGAATGGCACTTGAGAATGTAAATTTTTGGCGAGACCGTCAGGTCGAGACAAAAATTCATTGAAAGTGCCATTAAACACTTATTTTGCGCCCGAAATAAAACAATATTTTTATACAACGTCAAAAATTAATTAATTGAATTGATTTAATTGAAGTAAATTTTGATTATTATTATAAAAATAAAATCAAATTATCGGTTTTATGATAACATTGTAACTTAGGAAACGCGCAATTGTTTGTTATTAATTCAGTTACAATTTATAATTTTGTAATAATTCCACGCATTACATAATTTACATAATTCACACTTTTCGAAGTGATGGACTATAGCAGTGAAAGCGATACTCCGCCAGAGGTAATAGAAACTGCAAATGCCGCAATTTCAAATCTGTTACCTGCCAAATCAAAAGTGCAGTATGAGAATACGTATATTAAATTTCGCGAATGGTGTGCAACAAAGAATGTGGTAAAGATATCGGAGAAAGTGCTTTTAGCTTATTTAGAAGAAAAGTCTACAAAATGAAACCGCCCACATTGTGGTCTACTTTTCAATGCTGAAAGCAACACTGAATGTAAAGGAAAACATCGACGTCCGAAAATTTCCAAAATTGGTGCCTTATCTCAAAAATAAATCAGTTGGTTATAGAGGGGAAAAAATCAAGAGTTTTAACAGAAGAAGATATTGCTAAATTTATAGTAGAAGCCGACGATGAAACAAATTTATTTAAGAAGGTACTGGTATTTAATTATATTCATTTTATATGAAGCTAAATTTAATGTATTGCAGGTTGTGCTTATTTTGGGCATAAGTGGGGCTTGTCGTCGAGAAGAGTTAGTAAAATTAACAATCGATGACATAGAAGATGTAGGCTCTGTGTTAATTGTGAAAATTCCAGATACAAAACTCATTCTGAACGTACTTTTACCGTATCAAATGGACAACATATTGAGATATATCGGAAGTACAGGGCTTTGCGACCGACTCATACTTCAAGTCATCGATTATTCTTGAAATATAATAACGGCAAGTGTGTTAAT
This sequence comes from Lycocerus yunnanus, assembly GCA_036346125.1. NCBI lineage: Eukaryota > Metazoa > Arthropoda > Insecta > Coleoptera > Cantharidae > Lycocerus > Lycocerus yunnanus. The sequence continues at coordinate 781,859 of JARFIX010000085.1, forward strand.
CAACATGTTGGAATCAATACAATTGGAGAAATTCCCAGTTTGATCGCTAAATGGCTTGGAAAGGAATTGTTTAAGCAATACACTGGCCATTGTTTTAGGCGAACCTCTGCCACTCTTTTGGCCAATGCGGGAGGTAATATGACATCTATTAAGCGCCACGGAGGGTGGAAAAGTACTGCTGTAGCCGAGAGTTATTTAGAAGACAGTTTGAACAACAAAATTAGCATTTCGAATAAGATTGCAAACTGTCAACCCTCCACTTCTCAAAGGAACGCCACTGACGAAGTTCTTGACAACAAGATCTGCACTTCTGGGGAGAAGAAAACGTGTGTGATGAGGTGTGTGAGAAAACCTACGGCAACCAATCATCTATAAATACTTCTCTGGGACACTCTAGAATTAATATACAAGATTGTTCCAATTGTTCGATTAATTTTTATTTGTAAGATTTTATTAAATTTGATTAAATTTTGAATACAATATTAGATTCCTATTTTCGTATCTGAATCGTCAAGTTTTTTAACGCGTGAAAAATATTTTTTTCACGGTGAAAAATGATTTCCACCACTTTTTGTTATATTAAAAAGATACACTTCGCGTATCGATAGTGATGCATAAATGTCGTCTTTTTGACGTTTGTATAAAAACACTTTTCCTTGGTTACTTAAAATTAGCCAACTTATTAATATTTAACTTTAAGTAGATACCTTTAAATAAAATTAATTTTTTAAATTATGCATATAATTTAAGTCTTTTTTAATAAAAGTATAAAAAATAGTGTGTAGTAAAAGTGTAGTAAAAAGTAGTTGTACAAATAACTATTTTCATGAGCTTTCAGTAAAAGGTTTTTGCATTCTTCAATAGGTAAATTGAAATACACTTTTCATTGACTTATTAATTTGCAAGTTTCTATTTAACACTTTTCAGATAGAACGGCATTTATAATTTGAATCATTAAACTTGGGTTAACTCTGACCCAAGCTTTATACACCTTTGAAAACAAACAATGCAAAAGTGATACCTACGTATTGTTGGTTAGAATTAGCGATGATCTTTGTATATTATTGGAGAGTATGGAATTTACCCACAGAAGTCTTTGCCTTACGAGAAACACTATGGAATAATATTGCAAGCTTATAAAAAAGGGACTATGACTGAAAATCCATGCAAGAATGTGTAAAACATAAAATAAGTTGAATCGATGAAAGTAATATTTAATAAGGGAGAAATTCAGTCCTATTGAAGAAACCAGGGTGCTAACAGATACTAAACTTAAATAGAATCGGTTTTTTTTATATATTTTTTTAACATCTATTATTTTAAATTTCATGATTTCGTTATCCAGGATTGCAATGTTTTGTATAATTTTTACAATCTACAACATAGGAATTATGAGAAAAACCAGTAAGAATTTTGATTACATACATACTTTTTTCCATAAAATAGAGTTGGTTAGTATTACCCCACTGAAACACAAAATCATTGCAGCATATGTTGAAAAGTCGAAAATATTATTTACGAAACTTTCATATCCAAGCGGTTCAATTGCATACAGAAATGTTATTGATATTTGACAAGCGACTAAAATGCATCCCCAGATTACACTAATTGCGGATATTTTACTGAAGTTATCAATTTGTAAATCAAAAGGTATTAATCCCAATAGTTTGGTTACGTAAAATCCAGGTTTTAATACCGAAAATACATTTTCCACTTCAAACATTCTTATTGGTTTAAGAAACGGTATTGCGAAACTAAAAATGAAATTTGTTATTTAAATAGGTACATATGTACATACTTTCCAATATTTAAAGTATTATTTATTGTTTCTTTATTTTAACAAAAACTGTGTGAGACTTAAATCAGTTTTATCACCAGTGCATTATTTCATGTTTTCCCTAACGGCAGTAGATAAAAACATTTGCTAGGCACTGCGCGAGAGAGCAGAGACCAGAAATATTTAGAAAAAATAATAAAGTGTCTCTGAGAAGGGAGGGGGGGCGATAATTAAAATCGTAAAATACCTTGTTATACAATATAATAATATAATTAACAAACTGAATTTGCGGCGATGTAATTTTACGTTTCTACTTAGAAACTTATATTTAAAATTCTACTCCTAATATTTTAGAATTTTGCTAAGTTTTTGTTAACAATTAAGGTTACAATAATTTATTGTAATAATAAAAATTACTTTTGTGAGCATCTAATGTCATGGCGTTGTTTTTAAAAATCTATAGGTTAACTATTTATAATTATTTAGTAGTTATACCCATATTTATGCCAATACACTTCGAACAAATACAATTTCAATAATAAAAAGATAACTGTGGTACTTTATTTTTATGGCCATAAAGAATGATAAATATACTTAATATTTCTAACAACATATAATATTGTTCTAATTATGACAGAAAATTAATTACCACTTATCAACGTGTTAGTACAAATACTATCAATATTAAGTACAGTAATAATAATTATAACCTCCGCTTGATAAAGTTCGACTCAAAGTTCGATTTTTCTTCTCATTTTAATTTTCATAAGTCCGTGCTTTTAAATTTAAGGTATGTTTTATTTAGTTTTTAGATTGAAATGGTTCTCCTTCCCTTTCAATTTTTTTTGATGGTGCATTATGTGGTATTATTTCGAATTTCAGTCAGTTATCTTCAAGCATCTTTTGGTAGTTTTAATGATTCTTTTGGCAAAAAACTTAAGATGCAATTTAAAATTAGCTTTGACATTCAGACTTCTTTATCTTTTACATGAGATAAAATGATTATGACTTGTTAGATATCACGTTGAACTAGGTACATCGAAAGTAATCATGGAATTTTTGCATACATGGAACAACAAACAACAGACTCAAGTTTAAACCAAATATCTAATAACATTAACAAAGTAATATTATTCCTGAAGTACTGAATTCTGCGACTATAAAATTTAAATTTGGCGTTTAAGTATTAGCAAGGACTTATATTTGTTTATAAATGCGGCGTTAGAAGACAACAGTCAAGTCCTACGTTTTACGTCGCAGGACTTGCGAGATTTGACATACGCTCGCGGAAACACAGAATGTTGCGACAATTTTTATGAAAAATTGTCGTATATAACGACATTTATACGACAATAAGTTGACCACTCCTGTTTTAGAGAATTTTAACAAAGTCGGATTTAAAATTTTTTTAATAAAAAAAATTCCACTAATTTATTTTATTTTAATATGAGTACGTTTCCAGTATTTAATTCTATTTTTAAAACAATAATTGTAATCTTAAAATTAAACCAATTAAAGTAAGACGTTTTTTCCTTCTACTAAAAAATTACTAACTGGGGAGATAATACTCGATAACACTTCTCGTTTTGTACCCGATGATATGGAATTGGAAGGCGTAAACTTACGCAACTGCACGTGTACAACTGCAAACGTGTGCAACTGCACACGAGTTTGTCTAATGTGTCGTCTGGTTTTAATTAAAAAATTTTTTTGATGAATAAATATCAATCATCGGATACTTTGATATCATATAGACGAATTTATTTTTTTATGGTTTTCTTGACACTATGCCAGCGATGTGCGCTGCCAGGTTGTCACGAAACTCGTTTCGCATCACTTTAAGTTATAATTTTAATTAAGAAATGTCTTACTTACAGCTCTGCTGCTATGTAAACTTTAATTCTTAAGTTTTCAAAAAGGCACCAACCAACAATGGGCCTGGTGCCTGTTGATATTTTTTGTCGGTATTTGTTTAAATATCTTTTTTTAAAGCCTTTTGCCCTTAAATAAATAAGGTTACATTTTCAATTTTTAATATAATACCACCCTATAAGTGAAAACGTGAAGACGTTTTAAAACTGATTGAAATGGTGGAGGACCGAAATTCTCTTGGAATATTGCGAGCCCAGATTACAACAATTAAATAAAACGGCGGAATTGTCTTGCAGAAATTGCATCTGCAATGAATATTTCAGACGAGGAAATTAAAAAAAAAATTCACACTCTTCGGGCTCAACATTTCAAAGAACCGTCAAAAATAAAAGTGAAAAAATCTCGAGGGGTTAACCGCTGGTAAAGTTTTTTGTACATGACATCTCATGTGAAGTACATGAAGTACTTCACGTGGAACATCCTCCAGTGCCTCTGTAACGGAAGATCTTCAATTTACTTCTGATAAAAAATAAACTACTCGATCCGGGGTCTGGGGGCGTGGAACACCCTCCAGTGCACAAATTTTGGAATGAAGAACATTGCAGAACATGCAGAACCCCCAGACCAAGTAGTTTACTTTTTATCAGAAGTAAACTGAAGATCTCCCGTTGTAGAGGCACTGGAGGGTGTTCCACACCCCCCAGACTCCCCGGATTAAATAATTTATTTTTATTAAAAGTGAATTAAATATTTAAGCATATTTCAAGTTTATTAACATTAGCTATGGTCAAGTAAATGTGTTTAATTCGTAATTTGACAATTAATTATAAACTGCGTAATTATAAATTCTGTACCCCTTGGGAGGCAGATCTCTGCAACAAAATAAAAAATAAACTACTTAATCCGCGGGGTCTGGGGATCCATTGCTTAAATTTTGGAATCTCGGTAAGTTTCTGAAATACCAATGATGTACGTGAAATACAATGAAGTATCGATGAATTAGATGAAGTCCCGTGAATTACTGCTGAATTATATGAAATACAAAAAAGTATGCAGAATTATCATGAATTACGTGAAGTGTGAAGTTAATTGTACACGATTTCCTCTAGCGGTTGATCCCTCGAAAAATCTGGAAAAAGTAGTAACAAAATATACCACACAAAATAGGAATTTTGAAATTTTTGTTGTTCCAAACACAATATTCCACGAATAATTGCTATAAAGTAGGTTGGCGGTTGCAGCTGAAGTAAAACTGCCAAGGTTTCGGTTATAAGCTAAGTAAAAGCAGCTTTGTGTGAATAGGTTTGCTACTTTTGTGCAGCTTGCAACTTTATTAAGCAGCCGCAACCCAGAAAACTGCATGTTGCAGGCTACTTTTGGTCTGTGTGTGAACTTGACATGCAGCTTATGTAGCCGCAGTATAAAAACTGCGCAGCAAAAGTAACTTATTACCTAATAGTAATAGTTTATTACCTAACCGCTTTCGTACTTTTGGCGTCGTCAAATTTAAAAACCCAATCATTTCGACAGAAATTTGACACCGAATTCTGTCTGACAAAATGCATATAAGCGGTGTTATTGTCGAAATCCTTCTCTTCTTTTATTTTATCGTGACGCCCGATTAAGTTCTCCGATTGCTATCCGGAGATACGTTGCATCTTTTCAGCTTGTTACCAGGTTTTTTCTTTGTTGTTGGACTGTATGGAATGCTACCGCCTTTATTGAAAAAAGTTTACATGGTAAAATTTGCCATATAAATTTACACTACGAAAGAATGAAAAGCATGACTTATTTTTTCAAGAGTATTGACGTGCTGCGCTTTGCTAATTTATATAAAAATTATTTACATAATTATTTCATAAAATTACAGGATATTATTATAAATATTATATTTGATTCAAATTTTTTTAAATTATAAGGTTAAATGAACAATAAAACATTATTTGTGAGCTTTCAGCAATGGTTACTGCTGTCATCAGACGTTTAATAATATAAAATATTTAATTATTTAAAAATATAAACATTATATTTGTGAAAAATTGTGATTGATCTTGACATTCTCTAAAATACTCTTGCATTGCATTAGTTGTTTATAATTGTAAATGTTTATTAAGTTGTGAAATTATATTTAATGTTGAATAAAACATTTTAAAAATTACAAGTTTAACGAAATTTGAAAAAAAAGACGAAACCACTTTGCAACGGTATGTGGTACTAAAGTTGTTGGATAAAAGTACTAAAAGTAAAAAAGTAAGTTGTAAAATTTTTTAAATTGAAATAATTTGGCGTTATTAAGACTGAAATTTTCCATTTAATCTTCGTATTTTATCAATAATTTGTATTTTTAATTGGTGCAATAAACTAGTTGTAAGATGATTTCCAATATGTAAGCTCTTCGTATTATTACCATCAAAATTTTAGATAAATTTTTAAATAATTGTAAGGCACATGTAAACTAGTTTGTAGACGACTAATTGATTATATCTATATCAATTGAAGAACTCGTATACGTATTATTCACACAGAAAATATTATAAGAATCAATTTTTAAATTAATTAAGTAAATTGCAACAATAAATATTTTTTAATTTTAAAGAGAATAATTATAAAACTATATAATATGAAAACTATTGTATACGCTTATATGGGATTCTTCTAAGAAATCTTTATAATTGATCAAATTTTTAAATTATAAGTTAATAAATTAAAACTGAAACATTATTTTGAATTTAGCAAGGTTAATGTATAGACGTTTAATAATTATATTAATATGAAATATTTTATACGTCATTATTATTAAAGTCGATCAATAACCATTACTGAAAGCTTCAAAAATGTTTATTGTTCATTAACTTATAATTTAAAACTGAATCTATTAATTTAAAGTATAATTTTATAAGTCAATAAATTTTTAAACTTTGTCTCAAGATCTAATTCCTAAAATTTCGAATTATTATTTGTCAAAAGTTATTCAATATATTTGAAAATTTTGATTTAATACGTGGTAAGTTTATCGCAAAAATAACAATTTGACATTTTGACAAAAATCTCTTACATTACATAAACGTTCTCGATTTTATAAATTCCTCACAGTAAGTTCTATTTTCGTGTAAAGTTGTAATGAATGGAGGAATAAAAATATAAATCTTACATTTAAGAATAAACATTTTTAAGACAATAACATTACCTGTAAATTAACTGTACATTGTAAAGTGAAAGGAAATTTCGTTAATTTTTCAGATGGCCGAATATAATCAAAATTTTTGAATGTTACAATATTTTAAAGAATAAAATTACTTCTTTAGACATCTGTGACAGTAAAGGTATTGTAATGATAAGGAAGAACAGCATAAATTAGAATTTATAATCTCCTGAAGTCGGCAAAATCTATTTTGGAACAAATGCGAATTGCATTAAAGGATTTTAAAAAACGACAGGTTATGCAGATAACCATGAGATTTGAAAGGAAAATGCTATTTGAATTTAAGCCATAATGTAAATAATTATAATCCAGCTATCACTGATTAAGTGATAACATTTCAAATTACTTCTGACAAACAATAAATACTGTAAATAATTAAACTTTTGATATTTAAGCAAAATACACAATAAATGAATAAAATGCTTTTGATATTTCTTGGAATGATCGAATAAAATTTTATAATTGAATATCTTCGAAATACGATAAGATCCTGCATCAATAAAATGATAAATAAATACACTTTACTCTGGGGCCACAGTAGAATTTTTTACTGGCTGTGTTACGTACCTATTAGGAAGAACGAGCATACAATTAGATATATTATAATCTCCGAAGTCGGCAAAACCATTTTGGAAAATGCCGAAGTTGCCATATAAAATAGATTATTCATGAAAACGACGGTTGAGTGCAGGATAACCATAAGAATTTGAAAGGAAAATGCCACATTTGTATCTTTAACCATAATGTACAATTTATAATGCCAGCTACTCACTTGATTAAGTGTAACATGTGTCTCCAAATTACTTCTGCAACAAACAATAAATAACGAAATAATTAAACTTTTGATATTTAAGCAAAATACACAATAAATGAATAAAATGTTTTTGATATTTCTTAGAATGATCGAATAAAATTTTTATAATTATTGAATATCTTCGAAATACGATAAGATCCTGCATCAATAAAATGATAAATAAATGCACTTTACTCTGGGGCCACAGTAGAATTTTTTTACTGGCGGTGTTACGTACCTATTATTATTGGCGAGAACAAACGACGATCTAGTATTAATAACATTTGAAAGTATTAAATTTATCCATTGAAACCTTTGTTTTACAAGAAACACTATGGAGCAGTATTTTAAACTTATAATGACTGGGCCAAAACTTAAAACACATATAAAAATTTGCAAAACACCACTTAAGTTGACTTGATGAATAAAATAAATGAAAATATAGATATTCAATCCAATTAGAGAAATAAGCGTGAGCATAGATATGAAACTTAAATAGAGTCTATTCTTTTGATGTATTTTTTTAATTTTTATTACATTCAATTTAGCGATTTCGTTATCCAATATTGCAATATTTTGTATAATTCTTCGAATCTAAAACATAAAGATTGTGGTAAATACCATAAATTGTTTTGAATAATTATTTACCCTCTTGCAAAATATAAAATTTGTTAGTATTCCACCACTGTAGGATAAAATGGCCGCAGTGTGTGTTAAATAGTCGACAATTGTGTCCACGAAACTTTCATAACTAACTCGTTGAATTGCATACGGAAATATTACTATTTGGCAAACGACTAACAGGCATCCCCATATTACACTAATTGCAGATATTTTATTGAAATGAGATTTTTCTAAATCAAAAGGTGTGAATCCCAAAAGTTTGGTTACATAAAATCCAGGTTTTAATACCAAAAATACATTTTCGACGTCCGGCATACTGGTGGAATAAACCGTAGTACGAAACTGAAAATTAAATTTGTTTAAACCACGGATATAATAAATATGATGTATTGATATGATGTAAATTCTTGTAAAATCATTCTCACCAAAATTCTTCATTTTTCGATTGCAAATAACCGAGCAAATAACTCACTAACTGCAGATAATAAATGAAACGATATTTAGACACGTCGAGTTTGTGTTGTTATATTTATTCTTACGGTGCAAGTATTGATTTATTGTATGCAAAGTATTTATAATAGTATATTATACACCAAGGTAGTGAAGCATAGTGTTATAACCCTAGCGCCAGATTAAATCCCAGGTGCGTAGCACCGCGGATTTTATAAACGTCGCGGGTTATAACTACAGCTTAATAATTGTTAATAATAAAGTAATCGTTTTAATTATTTATTTCAAATTATAAAACAAATGAATTTTTTTTTGATGATAAGCTAAAAAGTTTAATTAATTTTACATAAATTAAATTAAATATTTTGATATTTTTGTTTTAGTATGTTGACAAAATATTTTGAATAAGTTACTATTTTAACATAATTGATTTAATAAAATTTTTAATAATCGATTTATAAAATTTCTAGTATAATTAGCTGTCATAATTAATTGTTTTCATTTCGCCTATTTGCTAAACGTCAAAAATTCAATTTTAATAACATTTATAAATATCAAATTAATCTTATTTAAGACCGATTTTAATTATTTAAACACTATTGATAAACGGGTTTGCAAAATTCCGTTTAATCAAATTTTATATCAAAATGGCCCTAGTTTCCGGACCGCATTTATAATTATTATAAACACTAGTGAATAATAAAATATTATTCACTCAGTGACAGAAGGCGTTTCACATCGATAACTTTCGTTGAAAATGATAGTGTTTACGGCTAGTAGTGAAAATATATTAATAATAATATTTTCGTAAGAAAATTTAACTTACGTTGAAATATATTTTATTATAGTAAATTATTTAATATTTTGGAAAATTATAGCACTAGACGTTAGCATAATTAAAATTTCAAAAATTATGAGTAAAAATTAAAATGGGTTGAAATCTTTATAAACGTGCAAAAATAACAGCAAAAAATTAAAATGAAACTAATAATTTTTATCGCACAAATTCAAAATAGAAATTGAACCAAAAATACTCAAAATTATAGAGAGAAAATGTTACAATAAAGTGAAAACTTTTAATTTGAAAACTAAAAATACTATATTTTATTTACTTACGATTAGTTTTAATTACCTACCTGTAATTTTGTAATCGATTAACTATCTCTAATAATTTATTATCCACAGAAATAGGTGAATTTCTAACAGATTCAATTCGAATAATAAATCACTTTGTAGGAATTTATTGTTGTAACAGTTATGGATGACTAAATTGATATTGGTATTGATATTCGTATTCCAAGTTTAAATGTAATTTTCCTATTATGACAGAAAAATAATATACATGTTAACATTAATCATAATTTTATAATGTTTGAAAAATATTGTTTTGTATAAAAAAGTTGAAATTTTAATGAATTTACATGTTTCGATAAAATTATTTTTGTAAGTGTGTGTGGTCTAATTTTGTGTGCTCTGTATGCCAAAAATCAATGAGAATTTCTAAACTAATTTTAAAGTTAACATTTATTAAACCTCGCTCCAAAGTAAACACGATTAGCCAAGGCAAAAACACACGCTAACGCAAGCATATTATTTGCTGTTCATTTTAATTTAATTAAATTTTCTCGTCTATATGCCAATATCAATACCAATTTTTTGCTGTCTGATATTATTACAATAGTATTATAATTTAGTTAAGTTTGCGTTTTATTATTAAGTTTTAGAATTTGAATTCTTCTTCTTCTTCTTAATTAATATCCTGTAATATCCAATAGTAACCTCGGTGAAGTTCCGAAGCCACTGTTAGAACTCGAAGCACATTTTTTGTTTTACATCTGAATTAGGTTGCTAGGCTGGTCGCAGATGTACCTGTTAGCCTATTTTGTATTGTTAATGATGGCAATTTATTAACATATGAGAACCACCAGGCTTAACGTGCCTTCCAAAGCACGGAGACGGCATTGCAAAGTGAGCTCTACCTGGATTCGAACCAGGACGCCTTACGTTAACAGTTGAAATTAAATTTAATTGATCCATTTCACTGCTACATATTACAATACATTACTTTCACTGCATTTGTAGCATAAACCATTAACTAAACTATAATATTTAAAATTTAACTAAAATAAGAGTTGTGAATAGTAATTATTACAAAATTTATAATAAATTTCCAAACTTTTATTAATTGTGGGTGCTATTACAACTTGGTGGTAGGTACACAGTTTAAAATTCAGCAAACTACTTCAAATGGTCTTGAAAATTTATATCTACACTTAAATAAGCAAATGTTGTAAAAATCTAATATAATTTTAACACACATAGTATAACCTTTCTTTTTATAAAAAAAAATTAAAATATAATTTTAGTTCTTTGCGAAATAAAAATTTGTGGTATTATTTACAATTTAGTACATTTACAACTTGGTGAAGTAAGTAATTTTTATTTTTGCCAAATACAAATTTTTATTTTATTAAAATTCAAAGACAGATACTTATCAAAGTGTTTTTAGTTCTACAGAAAAGCTGTTTTTTACTTTTACTTAATCCCAAAGAAATTTGCAGTATTTTTACTTTGAAATTTTCATTGAGAAATATTCACTTGTAAAAATTAATTAATTCATAATTTAATTATTTATTTAAAAAATTAAATAAGAACATCGTGTGGAAGAAAAAATTATTCCAATCCAAGTTCATCACTAATAATTCTCGACCATAATATTTAAAACCAATGACACCATCCAGTTTCTGGTTTAATTAGTCTTATTATACCCTATATCGAATTGAAGAACTATTATGGCATAGGAAGTTGTAAAGCAGAACACCTATAAAGAAACAGTGGCGATTTTTGTATTTGAACTCATAAATCCTGTTAAATCTACTTACATTGAACAAAAGCGACTTATCGATTTTAAAAAATCCCGCAGCGGTCAGTTTAATTTTTTCGTGAAAAAGTTGTAAAGATAATAAAAGAAACTAAAACCAAAATCATTAAACTAATTTTAAAGTCACAAACAAGATTTTCTGGGACCTGTAAATTTAACTGCCCAACATTATTAACGTGAATAGGCAAATTTGCGCGATTAAGTGTATTTGCAATGTTTGTTACCTAGAATATAATTTATATAATTATTACATATGTATGTGTTGAATATTTTAAAATAAAATCAAAATTACTTCTTTAGACACATCTGAACAGCTAATCGATACAACAGAGAGTACCGTTACGAAGAACATGTTTGTAGCTAAATATAGTATGATTTCTGATGTTGGCAAAACTATTTCAAAAAATGCTGAAGTTGTTGTAATAGCCATAAGGATTTGAAAAGAAAATGCCAAATTTATATCTTTAACCATAACGTACAACTTATAATGCCAGATACTTATTTGATTAACTGTAACATTTGTTTTCAAATGACATCTGCAACAAGTAATAAATACTGAAAAATTAAACTAGAGCAAGTCGACATAAATTCCTAAAATATAGAAAATTTTTGTTGATGTTAATCATTAATTGTTATTGTTTAGACTTTGTGCTGTAATATTTTCTACACCGACGATTAATGAATTACTTTGTTCTGTAGTGTTGTAATAAACAAATTATCAACAATTATTATTTTAAAATTTAAATATTAAGAAGTAATGCACCCAATAAAAGACATACTACGAACATACTATGTTCGGGGCTTTCATTAAAAGGTTGTCGTGTTTTTCAAACGGTAAATTCATATAAATTCTTTCATTGATTGATAAATTTGTAAGTTTCTATTTATACCTTTCAAATAGGACGGCAATTAATATTTGAATCATAATGGATCAAAACTAAATTAAACTTGGGTTAACTCTGACCCAAGCTTAATACAACTAAATACTAGTAAATAAATACTGTCGTAGTGATACGTACGTATTGTTGGTTAGAATTAGCGATGATTCTAGTATAATATTGGAAAGTATGGAATTTACCCATAAAAGTCTCTGCTTTACGAGAAATACTATAGAGTAATATTGCAAGCTTATCAAGAAGGAGCCAAAACTGAAAGTCAATGTAAACATGTATAATATAGCGTGTAAGTCGAATTGTTCAACGAAATAAACAAAGTAGGAGAGATGAAGTCCTATTGAAGAAATAAGGATAACTACAGATAAAGATCGTGATAAGCATCAGTAAGGGTTTTGTACTTACCCTTTTCCAAAATAATAAATTTGTTAATATTCCTCCACTGCAGCACAAGATAGTAGTGGTATATAATGCAAAGTCGAAAATCTTGTTTATAAAACTTTTATAGTGAAGCGGTTGAAGTGCATACGGAAATGTTAGTGATATTTGACAAACGATTAAAATGCATCCCCATATTACACTAATGGCAGATATTTTACTAAAATTGGCAATTTCTAAATTAAAAGGTGTAAATCCCAATAGTTTGGTTACATAAAACGCAGGTTTTAATACTGAATATACATTTTCCACGTCAAACATACTAATTGGTTTAAGGAATTATATTGCAAAACTAAAAATTGAAAAATTAAAACAGGTCTAATCCATGAAGTAGATGATGATGATGATGAACTAAAAATTGATTTAAGATTAAAGAGATCTGCACTTTTTTCAATATTTAAAGTATCAGCAATTTTATTTTAACAAAACTTGGCAAAATGTACTCTCAGTTAAGTTACAAAGAAGAAATTAGAATAATAATTAATCTATCACCGTTAGACATTCTTCTTGTTTGTAGCAATTCAACATTGTCATTACTGATATTTTTTACCTTGGTAGATAATTCTGTTTATAGTTAACCAACAAACTGCCAGTCTTGTAAAAATTAAATGCACACATTGCACCACCAAAGGAAGTCTTGCTTATTGGAACTTCATACGAAAGATTTACTTCAGTGATTATTACGTCACTGTCCAGTAATTTTGTTAAATTTTTATTTGCAAGTGACAATTTATAGCAATTTACTGGTATGAGACGTAAATGACTTACAACACCGGTAAATCACCTTTAGTACCAGTACTTCATTTTCAACACGTAAATTCATAAAATATGTATTGACCAATTCGTAACTTAAACGAATGTTGATTGTGTTTTTCTCCAAACGGTGGTAGATTAAAACATTTGTTAATCACTGTGTGAGAGAGTAGAAACTAAAAATAAGGTAAAATTGAGGGATATGACGCACATTTTGAAATTTATCAATTTTTCAGTTACTACTCACAAGTGTCTCATGGTGATAGGATTTTTTTGTACCTACAACCCTAACGTATCTTAAGCAGGAAGTATAGGTGATTCTGATTGTGCTAACTGTTATTAATTACATTAATTCTAAAAATTGAATTTTGCGTCATATCCCCGATGGGGTTGGGGATATGACGCTTCGAGGGTTGGGGATATTGCTTATGGCGATTTACATGTAATTGATTAAAAATAATAAAAACAATTTTATTTGAAAAAGTATAATAGTCAGATAAAAACTCAAAAACAATGAACACTTAAACTACGGTAATGGTTTTAGGAAATATAACATTAAATGTAAAGTGTAAAATTGTAAAAATGTAAAATTAATGTAAACATATTACTATCTCACAATATGCGTCATATCACTAACTATCCACCATTTTATTTATAAAATAATTAAATCATAACAAAGACCATTATGACTAAATTAACTATTTATAATTAATTTTAGACGTTGTACAATGCCATAAAATTCAGAAAACGAATTAAAAATCTATGAGGAAACATAATACAGAACTTTCAAAATAATGTAATAAAACTTTTGCATGTGCTCACCTGATTCAGACGAAGAAAATGCGTGCTCTCATGAAAACGATTCGTTCAACAATTAGTTTCTTGCTGTATATCTGGTTTTAGGCAATGGAACTAAGGGATATTTAGGTAATAAGGTTCATAGATAACAACATAACAGAGATCTTGCAATTGCGTCATATCCCCTACCGCGTCATATCTATCGGTTTTACCTATTTGATAAAAATAATACAAATGTCAGCACAGTGGCGGGTTGGAGGGAAGCAGTAATAAAAATTGTGATATTTTTTGTAATTCAATATATGTATTTAATATATTTAAATAAACTGAACTTATAGCGATGTAAAGAATTTCAACGTTTTCACTTAGAAACCTACAATTTACATTTCAGTATTTTAGTTCTTTGCCAAGCTTTTGTTAACAATCATTTTTACAATTAATATTACAATTATTATAATTGTAGGTAATAAAATTTATTTTTTTACCGATGAAGATGTTTTATATTAACGACTGAAGAAATTCAAGTAGAATAACCCAATTTAATTAGGTTTTAAGAACTGTAATGGATATAATACTATTATGTATATTATGTACTATGTAGAATAGTGACTTTAAAAAAATATACTGTATATGTATCATATGGATCCAACTACAATAAATTATGATTAATTAATTATTTAAATAATAAAATTATTGATTTTTTAATTACACTGGTGAGCATTCATTGCAGTTGTTTTCAAAATCTATAGTAGGTTTTATAATGGGTTAACTTTAATATTTGTTATTGATCTCTAAAAAATAGGCTAAAACAATTCGAACAAATACAATTTCAGTAATAAAACAAATAAAGTATTTAATATGTGTGGTATTTTATTTTTGTGACCATGAAGAGTGATAAATGTAACTAAAACTCGCAACAACATATAATAATGTTCTATTATGACAGAAAATTAATATACGACCTATCAAGGTGTTACAGATATCAATATTAATAATTACAGTAATTAAAACCTTCTGTTATTGATATTATTCGAATCAAAATTTTGCCAATTTTATTTTTGCGGATCCGTCATATTAAATTTAAAGAATATTTTAGCCCGTTTCAAGATTTAAATGGTTGAAAGTTGCTGAACATTTCCTCCTTCTCTCTCAAGTTTCTTTGTTGGCGCATTATGTGTTATTGTTACGAATTTCTGTCATCTGTCATCTTTTGCTGGTTTTGATAATTTTTTGATAATTTTTTGGGACTTGTTAAATATCCCATAGAGATTTATGGCAACTTCACTAGCATTAATTCTCGACCATATTAAAAACTAATGTAGTAGACAATGACACCATCTAGTTTCTAGTTGAATTAATATTATTGTATGCTATATCGAATTGAACGACTATTATGGTATAGGAAGTTATAAAACAAAATATCTATAATGAAAAAAAATTGATTATTGCATTTGAACTGGTAAATCCTGATAAATCTACTTACATTAAACAAAAGCGACATATCGATTTTAAAAAATCCTCCAGCTGTTAGTTTAATTTTTTCGTGAAAGAGTTGCAAAGATAATAAAAGAAACTAAAACCAAAATCATTAAACTAATTTTATAATCACCAACAAAATTTTCTGTGACCAATATCGGTTACCTGTAAATTTAATTGCCCATCTTTATTAACGTGAATAGGTAAGTTTGCGCGATTAAGTGTATTTGCAATGTTTGTTGCCTAGAATATAATTTATATATTATTACATAAATGTTGAATATTTCAAAATAAAATCAAAATTACTTCTTTAGACACACGTGAACAGCTAAACGTTATTACAGAAAGTAGCGTAACAAAGAACATGTTTGCAATTAAATACATTATGATCTCGGAAGTTGGTAAAACCATTCCAGAAAACGCTGAAATTGTTATATAAAAAAAATTATTTGCAACAACAACGGCTGATTGCAGGATAACCATAAGGATTTGAAAAGAAAATGTCAAGTTTATATCTTGAACCATAACGTACAACTTATAATGCCAGTTACTTACTTGATTAACTGTAACATTTACCTTCAAATGATATCTGCAACAAATAATAAACACTAAAATAGTTAAACTATAGAATTCAACACAAATCTTCAAATATAGAAATAATTTTTTGATGTGGATCATTGATTATTGTTGCGACTATAATCTCATGTGATATTCTCTACATCCATGATTCATGAAGTAACGAACAGAATATTGATTCTGTTCTCGGCTTTTTCCATTTAAATTGAGTCCAAATAATAAACTATTATCGTTACAAATTATTAAATATTATTACCTACTTTAAAATTTAAATATTAACAAGTAAAGTACACAATTAAATACATTTTTTTACAAGCTTTTAGCAAGAGGTTTTTTATTTTACACAACTATTCTTTCTGCAAATAAATATTGTCCGAGTGGTACTTACGTTTTGTTGGTTAGAATTAACGATGATCCTAGTATAATATTTGAAAGTATGGAATTTACCCA
This sequence comes from Lycocerus yunnanus, assembly GCA_036346125.1. Lineage (NCBI taxonomy): Eukaryota > Metazoa > Arthropoda > Insecta > Coleoptera > Cantharidae > Lycocerus > Lycocerus yunnanus. The sequence continues at coordinate 798,842 of JARFIX010000085.1, forward strand.
TAGAAGTCTCTGCTTTGTGAGAAACACTATGGCGTAATATTGCAAGCTTATCAAGAAGGGGCTTAAATTGAAAGCCCATGACAGAAAGTGTAATACAAGAAATAAGTTGAATTCATGAGCAAAATACACGAAAACGTACAGATTAAGTCCTATTAAAGAAATAAGTGTGGCAACAGATATTACACTTAAATAGAGTTTGTTGTGTTTATGCGTTTTTTTAACATCGATTATATTATATTTCATGATTTCGTTATCCAGGGTTGTAATATTTTGTATAATTTTTACAAACTAAAACATAAGAATTATTATCAACACCAGTAAGGGTTTTAATTCAGTACTTACTCTTTTCCAAAATAAAAAATTTATTAATATTCCCCCACTGCAGCACAAAATTAATGTGGCATATAACGAAATGTCGAAAATCTTGTTTATCAAACTTTCAGAATGAAGGGATTGAACGGCGTATGGAAATGTTACTGATATTTGACAAACGACTAAAGCGCATCCCCATATTACACTAATTGCAGATATTTTACTGAAATTAGCAATTTCTAAATTGAAAGGTATGAATCCCAATAGTTTGGTTACATAAAATCCAGGTTTTAATACCGAAAATACATTTTCCACGTCAAACATTCTTATTGGTTTTAGAAACGATTTTGCAAAACTAAAAATTAAATTTGTTATTAAAATAGGTATCTACTACATTGTAAGTATCAGTATTTCTTTATTTAAACAAAATCTTAACAAAACGTACAATAAGTGAAGTTACGTAAAAGACATCAGAAATAATCTATCGTGGTGGGACAAAAATATTGTCATTGTTTTAGTAATATAACATTGTAATTACAGGGGTTATTAACCATTATTAGTAATTGGTTTAATTATAGTATAATCTATAAACTGCGAGATTTCTATAAAAAATTTTAAAGGGACACGTTGCATCACCAAAGGAGTACTTAGGTGTTACTCCGCCATTGTTCAGTAATTTCGTCAAATTTTAATTTTAATTAGAATATTGCTTTTGACAGTTAGATTTCTAGTTGGTACTAACTGGTAGGAACTAACAAACTAATGGAAACTGCATATTGTACTGGTGAGAGACGTAAATGACTTTTAATACTGGTAAATCACTTTTAGCACAAGTACATCACTTTCAGCACAAATGTTCATAAAAATGGATCACTTTGTAACTTAAATGAACGTTAATAGTGAGTTTTATCAAAGGGTAGCAGATAAAAACTATTTTTTAACCACTGCGTGACAGAGCAAGCTATACATTTTTGAGGTTAAAAAATCGTAATATGTTACAAATAATATAATTAAATAACCTGAACCTATGGCTATGTCAAAAATTAGACACCTCCCATTAAAATTCCAGTATTTTAGCTTTTTGTTAAGTCTTGTTAAATTAATGTTAATTATTATTATAGAAATAAGTATTACTTTGTACCAGTGAAAAGATTTTTATGTCTTTTAACTACTAAAGAATTTCAAGTTGAATAACCAAATTTTATTTTGTTTTAGGAAAGTAATAACTGCTAATAGTTAATGGATATAATCCCTATTGCCATACTATGGAGACCAATGTACAACGCGTGAATTAAAAGGAATTTATTAATTATTATAATATCTTATGAAGCCAACCACAATTATGACTTCTGAGCTATTTAAATATTTAATATTATTTAAATACAGAATATTTAAAATCAATTATTGTTTCTGAAATTACACTGTGAGCATGCTCATTGCAGTAGCTTTACAAAATCTGTAATGTTTAAAAATTGGTTAACTATTTCTGATCAATAGTGATTCCAACTAATAGGCGAACAAATAAAATTCCAATAATAAATTAATAAAAACTAAGTACTTATTTAATATCTGTGGTACTTTACATTTTTTGTGACCATAAATAATAATGACGAATGTAATTAATATCTACTCCTAACAACTTGTAATATTGTTCTGCGACAGAAAAATAATGTACCATTTATCAACGTGTTACAACTAACAAAATTAATTACAGTAATAATTATGTCCTCTGGTTGATAAGGTTCGACCCAAATTTTGCTTTTTTTTCTCAGTTTAATTTGAGCTGTTCCGCTTTTTAAATTTAAAGAATATTTTAGCTTCTTTTTGGATTGAAATGATTCAATCTAGCCAAACACTGCCTTATTAGTTCTCGTGTGTCTTTGTTGTTATGATTTGTTATGAATAACAGCTAGTTCGTCAACCATTTTTTGCTGGGTTTGATTATTTTTTGAACAACATATGCGAGGATGCGGAATACGCTTTGCCAGGACTTAAAATTGGCTTTTTATTTGGTATTCTGACTACTTCACCTTCTACAAGATATAAAATAATTCTAATTTGTTAGTTACCCTGTTGAAATGGGTACATTAGAAGTAAACTTCAAATTTTTGGATACATCTTCAAAAATATTTATAGCAACTTTACTAAGAAACACCGACACGATGCTTAATGTTTGGTGCAATTTGGTTAATGTCATCACGTTTTGAGTCAATTGTTGTAATGAAGGTGTTTTATATTAATTTTACCCAAGACATTTTTATTATTGTTTTTAATAACGCACAGTTAACCAAGTGTTGCAAACAATGTAAGACTTTAGCTGAAAACGTTGCTGTTCAGATTTTGTAATTTTATTACTAAATTTGTTTAAATCTGCAAAACACAAAACTTGGATGTAGTAACTTCAAATGCATTTGGATTCTGTTTTAAATTTTTTATATTTACATATTATTTGTATTTTATTGTACTCTGAAGGCAATTTAAAAAAATATATTATAGATCTAATGAATTATATTTTGTGCATCAGAAAGCATCAGCAAGGATCAGTTACTTATGTATATTTGTTTACATTCGCTTCCGGAGGGGCGATTTTGAACTTCATAAGTTTTTAGATTTTCAATAAAGCATATTCTGGGCAACTTTATTTAATATATTTTTAAGATTGTACAAGTATGACCCTAATCGAATCCTTTTATTACCTTGGTCGATAATTATCGTCGGTAACAAAATATCAATGAGAATTTTTGTTTACGCTGGTATTGATTTGGTACTTATCATTGATAACATTTTGGGAATTGTTATATTACATTGAGTTTATTCACTGCACATGAACTATTGACGAAACTATTTTAAAATTAAAATTTATAAAAGTAAACATTAGTATTACAGAATTTATATTAAATTTCCAAACTTTTCAAGATTGTGGGTGTACAACTTGGTGGTAGGTATACAGTTTTAAATTCAGCGAACTACTTCAATGGTCTTGAAAATTTATATTTGCATATTATGTTTAAAAATTATAACAATAATTTTAACATATAAACTTGATTAAAAAGTAAATTAAAATTAACTTTGAAGTATAATATTAATGTGTGTAAAATATAAGTTTAAATATAAGTTTCTAGTGCATTTACAACTCGGTGAGGTAGTGCTTTTGCCAAATACAAATATTTATATTATTAAAGTTTAAAAACGGTTACTTAACGTGTTTTTACTTCTACTGAGAAATTGTGTTTTTTGCTGTAATTTCACTTGGAAAAATTAAATAATTCCGTTCATCATTAACTCTCGACCGTAATATTTAATACTAATGTAGTAGACAATGATATCATCTAGTGTGTAGTTGAATTGATCTTATTATAGCCTATATCAAATTGAAGAACTATTATGACACAAGAAGTTATAAAACAGAATATCTGTAAGGAAGCAAAGGTGATTTTTGTATTTGAACTTATAAATCCTGCTAAATCTACTTACGTTAAACAAAAGTGACTTATCGATTTTAAAAAGTCCTCCAGCGGTCAGTTCAATTTTTTCATGAAAAAGTTGTAAAGATAATGAAAGAAACTAAAACCATCAAAATCATTGAACATATTTTAAAATTACAAACAAGATTTTCTGTGACCAATATCGGTTACCTACCTGTAAATTTAATTGTCCATCTTGATTAACGTGGATAGGCAAATTTGCGCGATTAAGTAGTGTTTTTGCAATGTTAGTGGTCTAAAATATAATTTATAAATTATATGAATGTGAAATATTTTTAAATGGAATCAAAATTACTTCGTCAGACACACGTGAACAGCTAATGGTTACTATAGAAAGTAACATAACGTAGAACATGTTTGCTGATAAATGTAGTATGATCTCTGATGTTGGCAAAACCATTTCAACAAATGCTGAAGTTGTTATATAAAAGAGGTTTTTCGTAACAATGATGGTAGATTGCAGGATAACCATAAGAATTGGAAAAGAAAACGTCAAGTTTATATCTTGAACCATAACGTACAGCTTATAATGCCAGTTACTTATTTGATTAACTGCAAAATTTGTCTTCAAATGACATCTGCAAGAAGTAATAAATAATGAAATAATTAAACTATACAATTCACAATAAATCTTTTAATGTACATATAATAGAAAAATGTTGTTAATGTTTATAATTAATAATCACAGGCCAACAAAATTTTTTTTTGTGGTGAAAATGGTTTTGAAACTGATTTAAGGCATATTTGGGTCGCTAAATCTAAAAATGTTTTCAGTTTTTCTTTATCAGGTCTAATTTTTTAGATTAGTCGTTTTTTGGGAAATTTTTTTTCGCTGATAAATTTATGCTTACTTTAAAAAATCGTTTCACATTTTATATGTTAAGGAGAGAATGCTATTAATCCGCCGTATAAATATTATATATAAGTAAAAATTACTTCACATGTTGAATAAAAATAAAATGAGCCGAAATAGAAAAAGTTTAATCATCCTGATGTGTTTTGTTACATATGCGGAGAATACGTATTAAAAAAACAGAAGAAATATTACTAACTTTGTAAAGAGAGTTTATCTTGAATACATTGGTGTTAGGCTTGGTAATCAGGATAAAATCTGGGCACCGCATCAAGTCTGTAAAAGTTGTACAGAACATTTAAGACAGTGGTCTACCGGAAAAAGAAGTGGTCTAAAATTTGGCATACCGATGATTTGGAGAGAACCCCAAAACCACTTTGATGACTGTAATTTCTGCCTAGTAAATACTTTTGGAATCAATCGAAACAATCGTAACAAGTGCACTTATCCTAATTTATTTTCTGCAAGCCGCCCGGTCCTCACTCAGAGGAAGTGCCACTTCAACGTTTCACCAGCTACCACAACTCTGTGAGAGCAGTATTGTCCTCTGATACTGATGAAGGTTACAATGATTCTTGTGAGGATGTCATCAATTCCAAAACGTTTCAAGCAGGCCGAGTTAAATGATCTCACTAGAGATCTCAACCTGTCAAAAAGCTTCTGAATTACTTGCTTCCAGATTGAACAGAAAAATTTACTGGAACAAGGAACCAAAATTACCTTTACCGTGCAAGGAAAAGATCTGCTACCCTTCTTTTCTCAAGAAGACAGTCTTGTATATTGTCACGATATTAAAGGACTCCTGAAAATTGGGCATTCGGAATATTTTCCAGATGATTGGCGTCTATTTATTGACAGCTCAAAGCGAAGTTTGAAATGTGTCCTTCTACACAATGGAAACAAATATGGTTCAATACCAATTGTTCACTCAACAAAAATGAAAGAAGAATTCTAACAATATAGCTTTGGTCTTGGAGAAGATAAAGTATTATGAACATAAATATGTGATTTGTGTGGACTTCAAAATAGTAACCTTTTTCTTTGGACAGCAAAGTGGATACACCAATTAATATCCTTGCTTATTATGCCTCTGGGATAGCAGAAACAAAACACAGCACTGAGTTAGAAAAGAGTGACCCAACAGAGGAAACATAGATGTTGGGGAAAAGAATGTTGTTAACGACCCCTTAGTTGAACAAGAGAAAGTCATTTTTCATCCACTGCATATCAAGCTAGGCCTTATGAAACAGTTCGTAAAGGCTCTTGATAGGAGTGGTTCATGCTTTGCATATATAGGGGCGAAAATGCCTAAGTTGAGTACCGAAAAATTAAAGCAGGAATATTTGACGGCCCACAAATAAGACAATTTATTAAGGATTCTGCCTTTGTAAATTCTATGAATGAAACTGAGCGAAAAGCTTGGATTTGATTTGTTGAAGTTGTCAGAAATTTTCTGGGTCAACGCATAGCTCCAAACTATGTTCAACTGGTAAACGGGATGCTTAACAGTTTCAAATACCTTGGGTGTAACATGAGTATTAAGGTGCACTATTTACACAGCGATTTAGACCATTTTCCTGAAAATTTTGGAAACATGAATGAAGAACAAGGTGAAAGATTTCACCAGGATATTAAAACTATGGAGGACCGCTACCAAGAAAGATGGGATAAGCACATGTTGGGAGATTACTGCTGGAGTTTAAAAAGGGAGTGTTTAAAAATACATTTAAGAATGTCACGGAAAAGAACCTTCCGAAGTGTTCATTGATATTTGATGATAATAATTAATGTAATAATAAAAATTGATAGTTTTTAGTTGTTCAGTTTTTTTATTTTATCCATGAATTTTTCTTAAAATAGTGTAGTTTCATGCCATTAAAGTGTCATATATCAGAAATTTGATTTAATAGGCAAAAACTAAAGCGATATTTAAATTCAGGGCATCAAATCCATGCGGAATTAGCTTTGAATACCCATTCACCAAAATGGCAGTTGGCCTGTGATAATTGTTTCGACTCTAATGTTATGTGATATTTTCTACACCCATGATTAATGAATACTTTGTTTTCTAGTCGTCTAATATACAAATTATCAAGAGTTATTGTTACAATATTTAAATATTAGCTAGTAAATTATACAGTAATATAGTAATTTGTGTATCTCGTGCGCGAAATAATGGCATTTCGCGCACAAGTTGCACACACTATTTTTTCGATAACTGTAGATTAATACCAAAACAAGGATTTGATAAAAATTGTTGTTCTATATTGTGTTTGTTTGATTTTGCGAACGTGCGCCAAAGTATTTTGCGCACTTTGCGCAGAGCGCAAAATATTTTTCGCATGATGAATATAGTATGTCAAATTTTGGACACTGTTATTAACGTGCAAACTTCAGTTTTCTGTTCGGTTATACAAAAAGGACAATTTCTCATGAGTTTTCAGTAGGTAAACTGAATGTTTTCATTGACTTATAAAATTGTAAGTTTCTATTTATCATTTTTTAAATACTATAGCAATTATTATTTAAATTATAATGTATCAAAGCTGAATTAAACTTGAGTTAACTCTGGCCCAAATTTTATACTTTTATAGTAAATAAACATTTTCGTAGTGATACGTACGTATTGCTAGTTGGAAGTAGTGATGATCTTAGTATAATATTGGAGAGCACGGAATTTACCCATAGAAGTCTCTGCCTTGCGAGGAACACTATGGAGTAATATTGCAAGCTTATCAGAAAGGGGCTAAAGCTGAGAGTCAATGTAAACATGTACATCACAGCATCTAAGTTGAATTGTAAAACAAAATAAACAAAGTAAGAGAGATCCAGCCCTATCGAAGAAATAAGGATGGCTACAGATATTAAACTTAAATAAAGCCAGTTTTGTTTATGTATTTTTTTAACATCTATTATGTTAAATTTCATGATTTCATTATCCAGGATCGCAATATTTTGTACAATTTTTACAATCTAAAACATAAGGATTGTGATAAGCACGAGTGAGGGTTTTGATTAAGTACTTACCCTTTTCCAAAATACAAAATTTGTTAATATAGCCCCACTGCAGCACAAAATAATAGTGATATGTTCTGCAAAGTCGAAAATCTTGTTTACAAAACTATTATAGTGAAGCGGTTGAAGTGCATACGGAAATGTTAGTAATATTTGACAAACGACTAAAATGCATCCCCATATTACACTAATTGCAGATATTTTACTAAAATTAGCAATTTCTAAATTAAAAGGTGTAAATCCTAATAGTTTGGTTACATAGAATACAGGTTTTAATACCGAAAATACGTTTTCCACGTCAAACATACTACTTATTGGTTTTAGAAATGTTATAGCGAAACTAAAAATTAAAGTTGTAGTATAAATGTGTCTGTACTTTTTCCTACATTTGAAGTATTATAGATTTTTTTAATATATATATTTTAACAAAAATTTGACAAAAGGTGGTAATGAAAATTGTAATTTCTCTTGTAATCAGTTAGAAACCTACAATTTACGTTCCAGTATTTTAATTCTTTGCCAAGCTTTTGTTAACAATCATTGTTACAATTAATATTACAATTATTATTATTGTAGGTAATAAAATTTATTTTTTACCGATGAAGATGTTTTATATTAACGACTGAAGAAATTCAAGTAGAATAACCAAATTTTATTAGGTTTTAAGATTATTAACAGCAATAACTACTAATAATGGATATAATTACTATTATATTATGTACTATGTAGAATAGTTCGAGTGACTATAAAGAAGCATACTGTAAGTGTATCTTATAGATCCAACCACAATTATGATTAATTAATTATTTAAATAATGGATTTATTGCTTTTGCAATTACACTGTGAGCATTCATTGCAGTTGTTTTCAAAATCTATAGTAGGTTTAATAATTGGTTAACTTTATTATTTGTTATTACTAGTGATCTCCAAAAATAGGCTAAAACAATTCGAACAAATACAATTTCAATAATAAAACAAACTAAGTATTTAATATGTGTGGTATTTATTTTTGTGACCATGAAGAGTGATAAATGTAACTAAAACTCGTAACAACATATATAATAATGTTCTATTATGACAGAAAATTAATATACGACCTATCAAGATGTTATATTTAGATATCAATATTAATAATTACAGTAATTATAACGTTCTGTTATTGATATTATTCGAATCAAAATTTTGCCATTTTTATTTTTGCGGATCCGTAATATTAAATTTAAAGAATATTTTAGCCAGTTCCAAGATTTAAATGGTTGAATGTTGCTGAACATTTCCTCCTTCTCTCTCAAGTTTCTTTGTTTCAGTCATCTGTCATCTTTTGCTGGTTTTGATAATTTTTTGGGCAATATCTACGATGCTACGCTTTAGATTTAAAATTGGCTTTGGGATTTTGTATTCAGACTACTTGACCTTCTGCAAAAGATAAATTATTTCTAACTTGTTAGATATTTATCCCATAGACAGATTTTGGGGAACTTCACTAGCATTAATATGTAAATCTCGGTCATATTTAAAACTAATGTAGTAGACAATGATACCATCTAGTTTCTAGTTGAATTAATATTATTGTATGCTATATCAAATTGAACGACTATTATGGCATAGGAAATTATAAAACAAAATAACTATAATGAAAAAAAAGTGATTCTTGCATTTGAACTGGTAAATCCTGCTAAATCTACTTACATTAAACAGAAGAGACATATCGATTTTAAAAAAATCCTCCAGCTGTTAGTTTAATATTTTCGTGAAAGAGTTGCAAAGATAATAAAAGAAACTAAAACTAACATCATTAAACTAATTTTATAATCACCAATAACATTTTCTGTGTCTAATATCGGTTACCTGTAAGTTTAATTGCCCATCATTATTAACGTGAATAGGTAAGTTTGCGCGATTAAGTGTATTTGCAATGTTTGTTGCCTAGAATATAATTTATATATTATTACATAAATGTTGAATATTTCAAAATAAATTCAAAATTACTTTTTTAGACACACGTGAACAGCTTAACGTTACTACAAAAAGTAATGTAACATGAAACATGTTTGAAATTAAATACATTATGATCTCAGAAGTTGGTAAAACAATTCCAGAAAACGCTGAAGTTGCTATATAAAAAAAATTATTTGCAACAACAGCGGCTGATTGCAGGATAACCATAAGGATTTGAAAGGAAAATGCCAAATTTATATCTTGAACCATAACGTACAACTTATAATGTCAGTTCCTTACATGATTAACTATTACATTTGCCTTCAAATGATATCTGCAACAAATAATAGACACTGAAATAGTTGAGCTATAGAATCCCAACACAAATCTTTAAATATAAAAATTATTTTTTAGATGTAGATCATTGATTATTGTTGCGATTATAATTTTATATGATATTCTCTGCATCCATGATTAATGAAGTAATGAACAAAATATGAACTGCAATAAACTTTCTCCATTTTAATTGAGTTCAAGTAATAAATTATTGTCGTTGCAGATTATTAAATATTATTATCTACTTTAAAATTTATATATTAACAAGTAATGTACACAATTAAAGACATTTTTTATGAGCTTTTAGTAAAAGGTTTGTTATTTTACACAACTATTAACTTCCAGTAAATAAATATTGTCCGAGTGGTACTTACGTTTTGTTGGTTAGAATTAACGATGGTCCTAGTGTAATATTGAAGAGTATGGAATTTACCCATAGAAGTCTGCTTTGTGAGAAACACTATGGCGTAATATTACAAGCTTAATCAAAAGGGGCTTAAATTGAAAGCCCATGACAGAAAGTATAAAACAGCAAATACGTTGAATTCATGAGCAAAATACAAAAAAACGTAGAGATTAAATCCTGTTAAAGAAATAAGTGTGGTAACCGATATTACACTTAAATAGAGTTTGTTTTATTTATGCGTTTTTTTAACATCTATTATATTATATTTCATGATTTCGTTATCCAGGGTTGCAATGTTTTTTTAATTTTTACAAACTAAAACATAAGAATTATGTTCAACACCAGTAAGGGTTTTAATTCAGTACTTACCTTTTTCCAAAATAAAAAATTTGTTAATATTCCCCTACTGCAGCACAAAATTAATGTGGAATATAATGAAATGTCGAAAATCTTGTTTATCAAACTTGCAGATTGAAGCGATTGAACGGCGTATGGAAATGCTACTGATATTTGAAAAACGACTAAAGCGCACCCCCCATATTACACTAATTGCAGATATTTTACTGAAATTAGCAATTTCTAAATTGAAAGGTATAAATCCCAATAGTTTGGTTACATAAAATCCAGGTTTCAATACCGAAATAGTATTACATTACAGGGCAAATTGAATTTTCTGGCGTCATGATGCCGAGGCGAAGCGAGCATCAAACGAGGAGAGATTTCAACTTTGGCCCGTATTATAGATCTTCATAGCCGGTCGAAAGTACGTTATTAATTCATTAACTTTAAATGTTGATAAGCATGTTTTGATGACAGCGGTTAACGATTTGTTGTAGCAACAGAATAAATAGTCTTTAGTTACGAGTATTAATACGCATGAGAAATTCTTTCCTCGGCGTTATAAAGGGCGCGTGTACTTCTCAAAGGAGTAAATGTTCAACTTTCGTCCCTGTATTAGGGACGAAAGTACGTACTTTCGACCGAGGTATGAAGAAAATACATTTTCCACGTCACACATTCTTATTGGTTTTAGAAACAATTTTGCAAAACTAAAAATTAAATTTGTTATTAAAATAGGTATCTACTACATTGGAATTTATTTAAATAAAATTTTAACAAAATGTACAATAAGTGAAGTTACGTAAAAAACATCAGAAATAATCTATCGTGGTGAGACAAAAATATTGTTTTTGATTTTATTAATATAATATTGTAATTACTGGGGTTATTAACATTTATTGGTAATTGGTTTAATTATAGTTAATCTATAAACTGCCAGTTTTCATAAAAATTAAATGGCACTCATTGCATCACCAAAGGGAAGTCGTGCTCACCAGTACTATACACAAAAGGTTTACTTAGGTGTTACTCCACCATTGTTCAGTAATTTCGTCAAATTTTAATTTTACATAGGAATATTGTTTTTGAAAGTTAGAATGCTAGTTGGTTCTATAAGGAACTAACAAACTAATGGGAAGTGCATAATGTACTGGTGTGAGACGTAAATGACTTTTAACACTGGTAAATCACTTTTAGCGCACAAGTACATCACTTTCACCACAAATGTTCATAAAAATGGATCAGTTTGTAACTTAAATGAACGTTAATAGTGAGTTTTACCAAAGGGTAGCAGATAAAAACATTTTTTAACCACTGCGTGACAGAGCAGGCTATACATTTTTGGGGTTAAAAAATCGGAATATTTCTTGTAATATTATGTTACAAATAATATAATTAAATAAACTGTACCTATGGCGATGTTAAAGCTTAGAAACCTTCCATTAAAATTCCAGTATTTTAGCTTTTTGTTAAGTCTTGTTAAATTAATGTTAATTATTATTATAGAAATAAGTATTACTTTGTACCAGTGAAAAGATTTTTATGTCTTTTTAACTACTGAAGAAATTCAAGTTGAATAACCAAATTTTATTTTGATTTAAGAAAGTAATAACTGCTAATAGTTAGTGTATATAATCCCTATTGCCATACTATGGAGACCATACTACAACGCGTGAATTGAAAGTAATTTATTAATTATTATATATATGTACTATATCTTATGAAGCCAATCACAATTACGACTTCTAAATTATTTAAATATTAAATATAATTTAAACAAGCAATATTTAAAAACAATGATTGCTTTTGTAATTACACTGTAAGCATGCTCATTTCATTGCAATAGCTTGACAAGATCTGTATAGTTTAATAATTGGTTAACTATTTCTAATCAATAGTAATTCCCATAAATAGGGGAACAAATAAAATTACAAAAACTAAATTTGTAAAAACTAAGTACCTATTTAATATCTGTGGTACTTTACATTTTTTGTGACCATGAATAATAATGACGATTGTAATTAATACTCCTAACATGTGCCATTTATCAACGTGTTACAAACAACAATATTAATTACAGTAATAATTATGACCTCTGATTGATAACGTTCGACTCAAATTTTGCTTTTTTTTCATTTTAATTTGAGCTGTTCCGCTTTTTAAATTTAAAGAATATTTTAACCTCTTTTTGGATTGAAATAATTCAATCTAGCCAAACACTTTCTTCTTCGTTCTCGTGTGTCTTTGTTGTTATGATTTGTTATGAATTACAGCTAGTTCGTCAATTATTTTTTGCTGGATTTGATCATTTTTTGGACAACATCTGCGAAGATGCTGAATACACTTTGCCAGGACTTAAAATTGGCTTTTTATTTGGTATTCTGACTAGTTCACCTTCTACAAGAGATAAAATAAATCTAATTTGTGAGTTACCCCGTTGAAATGGGTACATCAATAATCTTTGAATTTTTGGATACATCTTTAAGATATTTATAGCAACTTCACTACTAACACCGACACGATGCTTAATGTTTGGTGCAATTTGGTCAATTTGATCACGTTTTGGGACAAATTGTTGTAATGAAGGTGTTTTATATTAATTTTACCCATGACATTTTTATTATTGTTTTAAATAACGTGAAGTTAACCAAGTGTTGCAAACAATTTAAGATCTTAGCTAAAAACGTTGCTTTTCAATTTTTGTAATTTTATTACTAAATTTGTTTAAAAAATATGTACGCACACTAAACGCAAAACTTGGATGTAGTAACTTCAAATGCGTATGGATTTTGTTTTAAATTTTTTATATTTACATATTATTTGTATTTTATTATACTTTGAAGGCAATGTTTAAAAATATATTATAGATTTAATGAATTATATTTTGTGCGCTGGTAGGTTAACACAAAGCAGATCCGCACTGATGTGATATTTGTTTACATTCGCTTCCGGAGGGACGATTTTGAATTTCATAAGTTTTAAGATTTTCAATAAAGCATATTCTGGGCAACTTTATTTCATATTTTTTTAAGATTGTACAAGTATGACCATAATCGATTCTTTTTATTACCTTGGCCTATTAAAAATCGTCGGTAACAAAATATCAATGAGAATTTTTGTTTACGCTGGTTAAGATTTGGTACTTATCATTGATAACATTTTGGAAATTGTTATATTATGTTGAGTTTATTCACTGCATATGAACTATTAACGAAACTATTTTATAATTAAAATTTATAAAAGTAAGCATTAGTATTACAGAATTTATATTAAATTTCCAAACTTTTCAAGATTGTGGGTGTACAACTTGGTGGTAGGTATACAGTTTTAAATTCAGCGAACTACTTCAATGGTCTTGAAAATTTATATTTGCATATTATGTTTAAAAATTATAACAATAATTTTAACATATAAACTTGATTAAAAATAAATTAAAATTAACTTTGAAGTATAATATTTCCTACGGTCTACGCCTGTGTGTAAAATATAAGTTTAAATATAAGTTTCTAGTGCATTTACAACTCGGTGCGGTAGTGCTTTTGCCAAATACAAATATTTATATTATTAAAGTTTAAAATCGGTTACTTAACGTGTATTTACTTCTACTAAGAAATTGTGTTTTTTGCTGTAATTTCACTTGGAAAAATTAAATAATTCCGTTCATCATTAACTCTCGACGGTAATATTTAATACTAATGTAGTAGACAATGATATCATCTAGTGTCTAGTTAAATTAATCTTATTATAACCTATATCGAATTGAAGAACTATTATGGCATAGGAAGTTATAAAACAGAATATCTGTAAGAAAGAAAAAGTGATTTCTATATTTGAACTCATAAATCCTGCTAAATCTACTTACATTAAACAAAAGTGACTTATCGATTTTAAAAAGTCCTCCAGCGGTCAGTTCAATTTTTTCATGAAAAAGTTGTAAAGATAATGAAAGAAACTAAAATCATCAAAATTATTGAACATATTTTAAAATTACAAACAAGATTTTCTGTGACCAATATCGGTTACCTACCTGTAAATTTAATTGTCCATCTTGATTAACGTGAATAGGCAAATTTGCGCGATTAAGTAGTGTTTTTGCAATGTTACTGGTCTAAAATATAATTTATAAATTATATGAATGTGGAATATTTTTAAATGGAATCAAAATTACTTCTTCAGACACACGTGAACAGCTAATGGTTACTATAGAAAGTAACGTAACGTAGATCATGTTTGCTGATAAATGTAGTATGATCTCTGAAGTTGGCAAAACCATTTCAACAAATGCTGAAGTTGTTAGTATATAAAAGAGATTATTCGTTGCAACGATGGCCAATTGCAGGATAACCATAAGAATTTGAAAAGAAAACGTCAAGTTTATATCTTGAACCATAACGTACAGCTTATAATGCCAGTTACTTATTTGATTAAGTGCAAAATTTGTCTTCAAATGACATCTGCAAGAAGTAATAAATAATGAAATAATTAAACTATACAATTCAACATAAATCTCCTAATGTATAATAGAAAATGTTGTTAATGTTTATAATTAATAATTGTTTCGACTCTAATGTTATGTAATATTTTCTACACCCATGATTAATGAATATTTTGTTTTCTAGTCGTTTTATATATAAATTATCAAGTGTTATTGTTACAGTATTTAAATATTAGCAAGTAAATTATACAGTAATATAGTAATTTGTATATCTCGTGCGCGAAATAATGGCATTTCGTGCACAAGTTGTACACACTATTTTTTTGATAACTGTAGATTAATACCAAAAAAAAGGATTTGATAAAAATTGTTGTTCTATATTGTGTTTGTTTGATTTTTGGACGTGCGCCAAAGTATTTTGCGCATTTTGCGAAGGGCGCAAAATATTTTCTCGCAAAATAAATATATATCAAATTTTGGACACTTATTAATGTGCAAACTACAGTTTCTGTTCGGTTATAGAAAAAGGACATTTTCTTATGAGTTTTCAGTAGGTAAATCGAATGTTTTCATTGACTTTTAAATTTATAAGTTTTTATTTACTATTATCTTTTAAATAACACGGCAATTATTATTTGGATTATAATGCATCAAAGCTGAATTAAACTTGGGTTTACTCTGACCCGAATTTTGTACATCTACAGTAAATAAACATTTTCGTAGTGATACGTACGTATTGCTAGTTGGAAATAGTGATGATCTTAGTATAATATTGGAAAGCACGGAATTTACCCATATAAGTCTCTGTCTTGTGAGGAACACTATGGAGTAATATTGCAAGCTTATCAGGAAGGGGCTAAAGCTGAGAGTCAATGTAAACATGTATATCACAGCATCTAAGTTGAATTGAAAAGTCGAAAGAACAAAATAAACATAGTAGGAAAGATTCAGCCCATTGAAGAAATAAGGATGACTATAGATATTAAACTTAAATAAAGCCAGTTTTGTTTATGTATTTTTTAACATCTATTATGTTAAATTTCATGATTTCATTATCCAGGATTGCAATATTTTGTACAATTTTTACAATCTAAAACATAAGGATTTTGATAAGCACGAGTAAAAGTTTTGATTAAGTACTTACCCTTTTCCAAAATAATAAATTTGTTAATATTCCTCCACTGCAGCACAAAATAATAGTGATATGTTCTGCAAAGCCGAAAATCTTGTTTACAAAACTATTATAGTGAATTGGTTGAAATGCATACGGAAATGTTAGTGATATTTGACAAACGACTAAAATACATCCCCATATTACACTAATTGCAGATATTTTACTAAAACTAGCAATTTCTAAATTAAAAGGTGTGAATCCCAATAGTTTGGTTACATAGAATACAGGTTTTAATACCGAAAATACGTTTTCCACGTCAAACATACTACTTATTGGTTATAGAAATGTTATAGCGAAACTAAAAATTAAAGTTTTACTTTAAATGTGTCTGTACGTTTTCCTACATTTGAAGTATTATAAAATTTTTTTAATATACATATTTTAACAAAAATTTAGTAATGAAAAAAAGGTGGTAATAAAAATTGTAATTTTTCTTGTAATATACTAACTCATGGCGATGTAAAAAATTGCTACGTTTTCAGTTAGAAACCTACAATAATTAACGTTCCAGTGTTTTAGTTCTTTGCTAAGTTTTTGTTAACAATCATTGTTACAATTAATATCACAATAAATTATTATTATTGTAGTAGGTAATAAAATTTGTTTCTTACCGATGAAGATGTTTTTATGTTAACGACGGAAGAAATTCAAGTAGAATAACTAAAGTTTGTTTGGTTTTAAGAACTTCAATAACTACTAATAATAGATATAATTCTTTTATATTATGTACTATGTAGTATATTTTAAAGGTAGTTATTTTCAAAATCTGTAGTTTAATAATTGGTTAACTGAAATATTTGTTATTGATAGTGATTCTCAAAAAATAGACTACAATACAATTCGAACAAACACAATTTCAGCAATAAAACATAACTAAGTATTTTATATCTGTGGTACTTTTTTTTGTAACCGAAAAATATACTTAATATTTTTAACAACGTATAATATGTACTGTTCTATTATGACAGAAAAATAATACATAAACTGTTTATCAACGTGTTACAAATATCAAAAGTAATTACAGTAATTATTTATTGTAACCTATGGTTAATAATGTTCGACTCAAAGTTTGATTTTTCTTCACATTTTAATTTTTTCAGATCTGTTCTTTTATATATTTAGACAGTTTTTGAATTAAAATGGTTCAAACTTGTGTGACTCGTCCTCCTTCTTCGTCAATTTTCTTTACTGGTGCATTGTGTAGTATTATTACGAATTGCACAGGCAATTATCATCAACCGCTTTTGTTGGTTTTGATGATTTTGTTGTAGGTATAAAGTTGCATTAGATGGTATTGAAATTTTAAAATAATGTTTGCAAACTCCAACATTTAATGGCCTTTATGTTTAAAGAGAAATAAGAAAAAAAGTAAAGTTTATCATCGAAATCTAATATATAATGTAACACCTAATTGTAATATAAGTACATACATAAGTATATCATAGATAGATTATAATAATGACATTACATTATAGCTGACAATAAAGATAATTAAAATAAATATAAAAAATTTGTTGTATATTAATTCTTACGAGAGTGACTATACTTGGTAAAATTAATTAATTCCGTTCCATCGACACATGGCAGGACTGGATCAATGATTTTAAGTCAATGTAGAAGAACATCGTTTAGATTGTTGACGATAGAGCTATTCCAATAAATCTTCAACCGGAGTGAATCATCATCAATTTTTGACTATGCTAAAAACTAATGCAATAGGCAATATCACCTACTTTGCAGTTGAATTGATTTTATTATATCCTATATCAAATTGAAGAACTATGATGACATATGAAGTTATAAAACGGAATATCTAGTAAAAAAATAATTTAATTTTTATATTTGAATTTAGAAATTTTGTACAAAGTATGAAAATATTACTAAATCCTGCTAAATGCACTTACATTAAATAAAAGCAACTTATCGATTTTAAAAAATCCTCCAGCGGTCAGTTTAATTTTTTCATGAAAAAGTTGTAAAGATAATGTAAGAAACTGAAACCAAAGTCATTGAACATAGAATTTTAAAATTACAAACAAAATTTAGTATAATCAATGTCAGTTACCTGTAAATTTAATTGCCCATCTTGATTAACGTGAATAGGCAAATTTACTTGATTAAGTTTATTTGCAATGTTTGTGGCCTAGAATATATAATTTATAAATTACATGAATGTTGAACATTTCAAAATAAAATCAAAATTACTTCTTTAGACACACGTGAACAGCTAAACGTTACTATAGAAAGTAATACAACGTAGAGCACGCATATAGTTAAGTATACTGTCATCTCTGAAGTAGGCAAAATCACTTCAGAAAATGCTGAAGATATTACATAAAAAAAATTGTTTAATATAATAATGGTTGATTGCAGGATAGCCATAAGGATTTGAAAAGAAAATGCCAAATTTGTATCTTGAACCATGATGTACAACTTATAATACCAGTTACTTACTCGATTAAGTGTAACATTTGTCTTTAAATGACATCTGAAACAAGTAATAAATACCGAAATAATTAAACTATATAATTATTCAACATAAATCTTCAAATAAAAAAATTAGGCTAAGTTAGCCTAATTATGTATGTAAAGTATGTGAAGAAATCGGGAATATAAATATGGTGCTAATGATACGTACGTATTGTTGGTTAGAATTAGTGATGGTTTTATTATAATATTTGATATTATGGAATTTATCCATAATAGTCTCTGCCCTGCAAGAAACACTATAAAGTAATACTGTAAGCTTATGTAGAAAGGACAACAAATTGAAGCACTTGCAATAATAACCAAAACAGCGTAATAGTTGAATTCATGAACAAAATAAATAAAGACGTAAAGATTCAATCCAATTACAAAAATAAGGGTGAGCACAGATACTAAAGTTAAATAGAGTCTATTTTGTTTTTGTATTTTATTAACGTCTATTATTTTAAATTTTATGATTTCGTTATCTAGGATTGCAATATCTTGTATAATTTTTACAATCTAAAACATAAGGATTGTCATAAACACCAGTAAGGGTTTTAATTAAGTACTTACCCTTTTCCAAAATATAAAATTCGTTAATATTCCTCCACTGTAGCATAAAGTACCGAAAGCAAACGTTAAATAGTCGACCATCTTGTCTATGAAACTTTCAGAATGAACCGGGTGAGATGCATAGAGAAATGTTACTGATATTTGACAAACGATTAAAATGCATCCCCATATTACATTAATGACCGATATTTTATTGAAATTAGCTTTTTTTAAGTCAAAAAACGTGAATCCCAATACTTTGGTTACATAAAATCCGGGTTTTAAAACCCAAAAAACATTTTCCACGTCTAACATACCTGTTGAAACTAAAAATTAAATTTGTTTAAATTATGGTAAAATATGTGGGTACTTTTTCCCACATTAGAAATATCATAGCTTTTCTTTATTACAACAAAAACTTAACGAAACGTTTTTGTTAAAATTTATAATTTTACAATATGTACTACAATAATATTTATTATTGCATATATTTGTTTATTAACTTGAGAAAATATATAACAATGATTATTGTACTAACAAAATTACTTTTTACCTATAAAGACGTTTTTATATTAATGACTGAAAATGTCAAGAATAACCAAGTTTTGATTTGTATTACTCCAGGTGCCGTATTATGATTTGAATTGATTATATTATGTTTTATCATTCAACCACACTAATTATTACTTTTGAATTATATAAATATTATAGATCATTTAAAATAAAGAATTTACTGCTTTTGAAATTACACTGTGAGCATGCTTAATTTCATTGTGGTTGATTTTCAAAATCTGTAGTTTTACAATTGGTTAACTATTTCTAATTTATAGTAATTTCCACAAGTAGGCGAATACAATTTAAAAAAAATTCCATTCAAATAATAAATTAAGAAACATAACAAAATACATACATAAGTAATATCATGGTACTCTATTTTTGTGACAGTGAAGGATAATTAAATGTAATTATTGTTCCTAACAAAAATATTTATCATATTATGACAGGAAAATAATGTACCACCTTTGAATTTGTAGGTATTTTACAAATATCAACATTCATTACGATAATAATGAATTCAACATAAACGAGTTCATGAATTTGTGATATATGCCACCACCGATGTGTTGCCAATGTTAAATACCTATACCTACGTAATCTATTGTTTGATTTTTACTAATATTATTAATTGTATCCTGCGGTTCGACACAAATACGAAATTTTATCACATTTTAATTTTTGATAGTCCCTTAAATTTTATGAATATTTTAGTCAGACCTTGATTCAAAATGGTTCAATCTTACTGCATACTTCCGTTTTGTTTACTATTCAAAATTTTGTCAATATTTATAACAATTGTTTCAATTTTTGTATTTTTAGTGCTCGAGGTGTAAAATTTATGTAAATTTCTTATAAAAGAAATAGCCACTTTTATTATCTACATTTAAAATAATAATAATTTAAAAAAGCTCAACAATCAAACAAAAAATAAGAGTACTTGGCTACAAAATCTACGAAGTACAAAATCTAAGAGGTTAATAAATATTTTTGGCTGATTTGATTTGGTGGATTTTAATATCCTTCATAAAGGACATACTTTGATGTTTTATCGTATTTCGAAACAATACGGCAGGTGTTGATATTACCTAGTTTGTATTTAAAATAATTTTATTATAACCTATATCGAATTGAAGAACTATGATGGCATATTTGGTTATAACACAGAATATCTATAAAAAAGAGAAATTGTTTTTGAATTAGACTCGTTGAAGTTGTGTAACAGTTATGATCCTCTGAAGGATCACAAACATTTTGATGTACGTAGTATGCACTAACATTGTGTACTTACGTTAAGTAATAATGACATCTTAATTTTAAAAAGTCCTCCAGCGGTCAGTTCTATTTTTTCGTGAAACAACTGCAAAGAAAGTAATAGAAACTAAAACAAAATCATTGAAAACATTTTAAAATTACAAATAAGTTGTTCTGTAACCTGTAAATTTAATTTTTCATTATTAATGTAAATAGGCACGCTTAGGCGATTTAGTGCATTTCTAATGTTTATGGCCTGAAATAAAATTAATAAATAACTAGAATATTAAATATTTTTGAACAAAATTAAAATTACTTCTTTAGATATACGCGAACAGCTAAACATTATATTAGCAAGTAATATAACAAATAACAAGTTTATAGTTAAGTATACTGTGATCTGCGAAATGTCCAAAACCATATCAGAAAATGTTGAAGTTATTACATAAAAAAAATCATTTATTATAACAACGGTTGAATGCAGGATAGCCAACACGATTTGATAAGAGAATGCATAATTTATATCTTGAACCACATTATACAATTTATAATACCATTTGCTCACTTGAGTAATTTTAAAATTTGTCATCAAATGATATCTGTAACACGCAATGAACATCGAAATAATAAAATTTCAGTTATTAAGTTTATAAATATACAAATATTATTAAAATCTTCATTTTTTGCAAAATATCGAGCCAATAGGAAAGCGCATTTCTTCAGTCAAACCGTTATTTTTAAACATGATGATGAAAACATGGTTATAATGATGGATGTACAGGATTTTTGGAGTTACTTTTTTGTACAGTTTTTGTTACCAGTTTTAAGTTGTCAAACGGACAGAACTGGACTTCTCACTATTAATACTGCTGATTTTGAATGAAACCTGATAAATATGAGTATGATCCATATAATTGTTGCTGTTGCATTGACGATTACATTTTTTCAATACTTTTCAAATAATACTTTATCATCATCATCATCATTTCCTTCATGGGTTAGGTCGTTGACCTATTCCGCCCCATCTCTTCCTCGGTCTTCCTACATCTCTGCGTCCGTGAGGTTGGTATTTATAAATTTGTAATCTATAATACCAAATAATACTTTTTAGTAATACTTATTCAGTACCCTTAATTTGAAAACGGCGGGAACGTGGACAAGATAAATGCACTTCAATATGGCGCCGCAGTGACATTATTTAATAAATATCGATTATGGTGGTGATACGTACGTATGGTTGGTTGGAATAATTGCTGACTTTCTTAGAATATTTGAGAGTATCGAATTTATCCATAGAAACCTCTGAGTTGCAAGAAATACTATAGAGCAGTATTGCAGACTTATAATAACTGGGCCAAAAACAAAAGCACATACACAAGTTTGAAAAAAGACCATCTAAGGTGAACTGATTAATAAAATAAATATATATAAATATAAGCAGTGCTATTAGTGAAATAAGGGTGAGCGCAGTTATCACACTTAAATAGAATCTATTCTTTTTATGCATTTTTTTAACTTCTATTATATTAAATTTTTCGATTTCGTTATCGAATATTGCAATATTTTGTATAATCTTTACAATCTAAAAAATAAAGATTGTGATAAACACCGTTAAGTTTTTTGAATACACCTGAACTTACCTTCTTGGAAAATATAAAATTAGTTAATATTCCACCACTGTAGCTTAAAATAGCCGTAGCATATGTTAAATAGTCGATCATCGTGTTTACGAAACTGTCATAATGAACATTTGGAATTATGTGGGAATATGTTATTGTAATTTGAAAAACTATTAAATGCATCCCCATATTACACTAATCGCAGATGTTTTACTATAATTTGCATTTTCTAAATCAAACGGTGTGAATCCCATTAATTTAGCTACATAAAACCCAGGCTTTAATACCGAAAACACATTTTTGACGTCAAACATAATATTGATTTTGCAAGCTTAAGGTATCGTGAAACTGAAAAATTTAAAATGCGTTTTACATCATATACATATTTATATGTATATTATAATTCAAGTCTATTCATGATAGAGTTCATGGTATATTCATGTCACTTCCTAAATTGATCGTAAACTTCGTAAGCTTAATTTTTTAAATTTTTTAAACTTAATTAAAATATCATCGTAAGCAATAAAAAATTTCGTAGATGTCGGTTCGTGCTTATATGACAGCTTACATTAAGTTGATCAGAGCAATTATTGTAAGTGACACTTTTGCCCCACAACACTGTTCTCCCCATCTAATCCTAATGTTTGTATAGGTATAATAGTAATTTATCGACGTGTCAGCGAAAAACTTTTAAATGTATGTAAATTGTTCTATTCCAAATCTGAAAGTAATTTTTCTATTATGACAAGAAAATAACATATCTACCAATGGGAGTGAGTAGTTGTATAAGGGGACTTCTAACGCACTTATAAAAATCCATAGATGTTTATCACGATATGAAGCAATGCTTACAGCACATAATTGTTTTATTTAATTGTTCAAATGCAATTTAACAATTTGATTTTAAATTTAGTTTATAACAATTTATTAATAAAAATATTGCAGTAATAACAATAAACAAAAATAATTTAAATTACATTTAACAATTAAATTCACAATTTAATTTGACAATTTAATTGTTAAATTGTATTTAAACAATTAAATCAAAGTGTATGTGTAGGTTTATATTGTGACGAATATCGATGGATTATTGTTGGTATTTGTATAAGTCTATCTCTATTTACATTTTATTTTAATATTTTAAATTTTAAAATAATTATTATTGTAGTAATAGAAAATCAAAGATTTTAAAATAAAAAGTATTACTTACCGATGAACATAATTTTATTATATTGATTGTAATACATTGACTGGTGGCATATTATTTTTCTGCCATAATAGAACATTATGTTATTAGGAATATTAATTACATTTATAATTCTTTGCAGCCACAAAACTAAAGTACGACAGACATTAAAATCTTAGTTTTTGCATTTATTATTTATTACATACATAATTATTTTAGTTGAAGTTGAATTAACACAATTAATATTGGCAGAAGAATTCAATATTGTAATAGAAATTTTTTGAGTTATTCATGCCAAGAGTTTTTAAATTTTACACTTTATCGATTGGCATAAAGAACATGTTATCTCGATAATATCTAACGTCTTTACTTTAAAAATAAGAATGAAAATAAAGCAAATACGTATAAAAGGGACAAAATAAACAACTCAACTAAAAGTATTTCCTACCCACTGTATAAAATATAAGTTTGTAGTATTATAAACTTTAAAAAAAATTTCTGCTACCTTAATAGTCACTTAAGATTCTAGGAAAATAATGATACATGGCAGGATCATAATTAACGATTTTAAGTTAACGTAGAGGAAACATTACTTCTCGACCATATTTAAAACTAATGTAGTAGATAATCGTTTACTTTCTAGTTGAATCAATATTATTATATGCTATATCGAATTGAAGAAATATTATGGCATATAAAGTTATAAAACAGAATATCTACAAGGATAAAACAGTGATTTTTGTATTTGAACTCCGCCTATAATCTACTTACATTAAACAAAAGCGACTTATCGATTTTAAAAAGTACCCCAGCGGTCAGTTTAATTTTTTCGTGAAAGATTTGTAAAGATAGTAAAAGAAACTAAAACCAAAATCATTAAACATATTTTAAAACCACAAACAAGATTTTTCAGTGACCAAGATCGGTTACCTGCAAATTTAATTCTCCATCATTATTAACGTGAATAGGCAGATTTGCACGATTAAGTGTATTTGCAAAGTTTGTGGTCTAGAATATAATTTATAAATTGAATGCTAAATATTTTAAATAAAATCAAAATTACTTCTTGAGACACACGTGAACAGCTAAACGTCACTATAGAAAGTAACGTAACATAGTATATGCTTGTCGTTAAGTGTAGTACGATCTCTGAGGTTGGCAAATGCATTGCATAAAATGCTGAAGTTGTTATATAAAAAAGATTATTCGATAGAACAACGGCTGATTGTAAGATAACCATAAGGATTTGAAAAGAAAATGATATATTTATATCTTTAACCATAACGTACAACGTATAATACCAGTTACTTACTAGATTAACTGTAACATTTATCTTCAAATGATTACTGCAACAAATAATAAATACTGAAAAATAAACTCTAGCAACTCAACTTAAATATCTAAATAATAGAAAATGCTGTTGATTATCATTAATTACTGTTTCGACATTATCTGATATTTTCTAAATGGACGAATTACTTTGTTTACAAATTATTTATAAATTGCTTTTTGACTTTTAAAATTATATGTTTATTAAAATAGTTTTCAAATTACTACAAGCTAAGTGAAATTGTTAAATTTTTCTATTCAGTCCAAACCCCACAGACAGTGAAATTCTGTTTTTTTTTTAAATATTAATTTTTTGAAAACGCTTAGAGAATTTAGAGATCAATAAGTTAAAAGTGGAAAACAATAATCTGAAGGTACGAGTTGGAGTACTTAAAACCAAAATAATACAACTGGAGGACAAAGACAGAAAAACAAATTTAGTATTATAGTAAAAGGGGTACCGATGAAGGAAAGTAAACTTAAGCAAGAGACTGAATAGTGCCTGTAAAACGATGTTGGGGTCGATGTCGACATGAAAGCAGTTGAAACAATAAAGACAAAAACTTCACATAATTTTGTTTTGCTCAAAATGAACAACTGGCAGGATAAAATGGATGCAATGAAAAACAAAAATAAATTAAAATGCACAAGCAAATTCATCGAGGACGATTTATCAGTGGAAGAGAAAACGATACGAGAGAAAAAGAAAATATTGCCAAGGTGGGATATTAAGAGATATTTATTAACGGAAAACGTTGGGGGTGGGAGAAACTATCTGAGGGGTTATTAGGTACGGGGAAGAACCGCGAAGCCAAAAAATTAAAAATAAAGCGATGAAACGAAGAGGCAACGAAAAATGCGAGAAAACGGACAAATGAGATTGGATTAAGTATATGGAAAATTGTGGCTTGGAATGTTAGAAGGATTATCGGTAAAGAGCAGGAATTAGCCGAGGAGTTCATTAAGAATAAATTAGAAACCAAAACCGAATAAAAAGGAAGCGAGATTGCGGAGATAGGAGAAGGCTTAATATTGATATACACCGGGGTTAAAACAACAGAAAGAGCAGCAGCAGGTGTAGGTTGTATAATTGAAAGAAACTGCAAGAAATTAATAAAAACGTGGGAATTTGTTTTAGAAAGAAAACTAATAGTTGCATTACAGAAAAACAACATATGACAGTAATAATAGTGATATATAAACCAAACGAGGACGCACAAAAATAAAAAAGAAAACTTTTGACAAAAATTACAAATGTAAATCGAGGTATGGTCTATGTAGCAGGTAACTTCAATGCTCGAATACAAAACAAAACAGAAGGAACAAATACAGTAATGGGGCAATTTGGTAAAGAGATTTTAAAGAAGCATGGAGAAAGATTGGTTGATTGGTGTATGGTAAATAACTTGGTAATTGGTAATTTGGTATATAAACACAAGGAAGTACATAAATACACAAGAGAGGAACTAAGCAGAAAAGTAAAATCTATTATGGACTATATAATAACTGAGAAGGTAAATAAAAAGAATTTAATGAATGTTAAAATTAAACTTGGGTTAATCCTGACCTAAGGTTTATACAATTAACTAAATAACCTAAATAAACATTACCATAGTGATACGTACATATTGTTGATTAGAATTAGCGATGATCCTGGTACAATATTGGAAAGTATGGAATTTACCCATTGGAGTCTCTGTCTTACAAGAAATACTATGGAGTAATATTGCAAGCCTATAAAGAAGGGACTAAAACTGAAAGTCCATGTAAGAATGTGTAAAATAGCATGTAAGTTGAATTGATGAATAAAATAATTGAAAACGTAAAGATTCAGTCCTATTAAAGAAATGAGGGTGGCTACAGATATTAAACTTAAATACAGTCTGTTTTGTTTATGTATTTTTTTAACATCTATTATATTAAATTTTATTATTTCGTTATCCAAAATTGCCATATTTTGTATAATTTTACAATCTAAAACATAGGGATTATGATATGCAATAGTAAAGGTTTTGATTAAGTACTTACCTTTTCTAAAATATAAAACTTGTAAATATTCCCCACTGCAGCAGAAAATCGTTGTAGCGTATGCTGAAAAGTCGAAAATCTTGTTCATGAAACTTTCAGAATGAATTGGTTGAACGGCGTACGGAAATGTTACTGATTTTGACAAGCGACTAAAATGCATCCCCATATCACACTAATTGCAGATATTTTATTGAAATTATCAATTTCTAAATCAAAAGGTATAAATCCCAATAGTTTGATTACGTAAAATCCAGGTTTTAATACCGAAAATACATTTTCCACGTAAGACATTCTTATTGGTTTTGGGCACCAGATTGCGATACTAAAATTTAAATTTGTTATGTACTTTTTCCTACATTTGAAGTATCATAACATTACGATGTAAAAACTTCTACGTTTTAACTTAGGGATCTACAATTAAAATTTCAGTATGTTTGTAAAGTTTTCTTCTTCTTTTTTTAATAATAATTAATAATATTAATAATAATAATAATAAGTTTTGTTAATAATAATTGTTGTTACAACCAATATAACAAATAATTGTTACTTTTACTGATGAACCTTGTTTGCGTTAGATATACTGCTGCGATCAAAAGTCCAATATCGATCTGTGGACTATGGGGAAGGCAACGGAAACCACCCCATGAATTATACTCCTGGTAAATTCATCTTGGCGTCGCCAAGTTGAATCGCCAACGTCCGGGAGACCGGATATGGCACATGAAGAAGAACTGATGAAGACGTTTTGTGTTAACGACTGAAGAAATTCAAGTAGAATAACAAAATTTTATTTTGATTTAAGAAATGTAAAATAGTGGACCTATTATCCGCAAGACCTCGTGACAAAAAATTTGGGAATAGTTTTGTAACGGCTCATATTTCAATATGGTGTAGAATTATGGTGTAAATGAGTCAGCACCCACTCGCAAAATCAGGTTGAGATCACCTGGGGCAGGGTGCTTTGAAGTGTGTTAAATTATAACATGTAGTACAAGTGTTTCGTAATAGTTGAAAATTGCCGTTAAACTAGCTGATAGTACAAAAAACGTGAGAATATGATCAGACCGCATAATAGTTTTGAACGCGGCGAGTCAGCACGTCACATAAGTTGTCGTGATAATAAGATCAATACAAGAGTTTTATAATAGCCGAAAATTTGTCCACTACCTATTTATAATATTATATACATAATTAAAAGAAAAACGACCCAGACCTCAGTGTAATCGAACAGGCGCATTTAGCAATCGTTCGAAGTACGGATATTGAGCGCACGCAGCTGCTCGGAGCGCGTAAAATAAAATCATTTGCTCCAAAATAATTAAATAATAATTATTTAATAATAGGGTAAGATGGGGTCAAACGGACATGGGGGCAAACGGACATTTTTAGAAAAAAATTCGTAAGTTTTTTCAGAAAAGGCGCCGCGTTATTATTGCAGTATTACTAGTGTCGTTGACATTTGAGGTAATTAATAAGAAAGTAATTTGTTAAAATTTTTCTAATCTAAGGCTATTATTGCATGTTAAAAGTGAGGAGTGATAGGAAATGTAAGTAAAATTAACGTGTTGTTATATTTTTGTTAGAAATTATTTAGAATCTAAGTATTTTAGTAAAAAATTTAAAACTTATAGTTAGGTCAATTAAAACCAAGTGTCTTTGGAATTACTGCCACGTAATTTCATTGTCCTGATATTAATATTTATTTAGATTTTGAATTTAAAAAAATTCCGATGCGGGGCAAACGGACATATTGATTGAAATTGATATTGATTGATTGATATTGATTGAACCGGATAGTACAGTATTTATGCTTTTTTTAAACAATGTTTACAGAAAAATGGTACAGATCCGGATTAGAACTACAGAGAGAAACTCGTGGAAGCTCGTGGAATCAAGAAAATATGAATCTTGTCATAATTGCTGTAAATAAAGATAAAATGGCTCTTAATTCAGCTGATAAGTTGAATAGCGTTCTTATCATCATTCATTGCGACTAAAAGTGCGAATTTAACTATTTATAACGTATATTAAACCTTATGTCCGTTTGCCCAGGAGTGTGGGGCAGACGGACATTTTCACTATGTTTGTTTTAGGTTAAGTTCTCAAAAACTGTTTCTATTTTTCAACTTTAATCTCATCATTTGTTAGCTTAATAATTGAGATATCAAACCAAATAATTAGTTCTTAAATATTATGTTGCTTTTATTAAATATAACTATAAAACCCTTAGAGTGTCCGTTTGACCCACTCTTACCCTATATAACTTAATATATAAAACACAAAGTTGTAACATTACAATTTAACTTGTTTGGTAACATTCATTTTATTTGATTCAATTTCAAATTATTCCAGGGTTTTGATCAAGATCATTTTTTTGTTCTTGATCTTGACTTGATCAAGTTTTGATCAAGTTGGCACTATGTTTTCATACTTAGATATATTGCTTCTTGATAAACCCAGTGCTCTACTAACAACCAAAAGCACGCACATATTTTTATTTTGGTGCAAATTTTTATCTGTTTTAAACTTATTGTGATTTATTCCATCCTTAATATCACAGGTAAATTGCATTTAATTTTATTTAATCGATTCCGGTCACTTATTTTAGTGGGTTGTAATGCCAGGTTTAAAATCTGTATGGTTGCATTTTCATCGCATATTTTATTTATATTTTTCAATGGCGTCAAGACGTTATCTTTGCCAATCTTAACACCTGGATTGATATGGAAAATTTATCCCACCGAGAGAAGTCGACCTTCGTCCAATGAACTTTTACATTGGAGCTATTTAGAAAATTAGTTTTCTTATTTTCTTGGATTTTGGACTGTTGTGTTTCGAGGCTGATAGGGTCCTTGCATTTTTTGGACGATGGCATTCTTGAAGCTTCGAGAGAGCTTTTATGCTCCGGATCAAGATGCCAGTTGTCCTTGGACAGGCCTATTGTTTTACCACGAGGGCAGCGGTCCCTTCCATTTTTTTAACCTCCGTTTGAAGTTGTACGAAGCGTTTGTAACAAGCCATTACTATGAATTTGTGTACTTTGCTAATCAGTTTTCAACATGAGTAGTTGACTTTGTCGACCTGAAGTTATGTTTAACCCATTTTTGTGATCTTTATTTGATTTTAGTAAACTACCGGAGATAACCTGATGTGGGACGATGACGTGATTTACTCTGAAATTGAAGGTAACCCAAAATGGCAGGTATTTTAAAAAGTCGATCCATCATTTTGGAAGTCTCTAGATAAGTGAGCTATGTCAGTAAAGATACAGGGTGCGTGTTTTAACTGGGTTTCAGGTGGGACTTTGCTTTAACGTCAACGATTTCCCAACAAGAATTCAATTGTTGAACAATTCATAGTAATGGGAGTCGACTTGAACCATCGTCTAGCCTTCAGCTATTGAGGTTGTATTTTGCTCTGAGAAGTTTACCCTCAGGTAAACTTACTTATTTAACCTTGTTTTTTTATTATTTTAGCCTGCAGCCTTTAACTACTTGCTAATGTTACTTGCTTTGTTTTTGTATTTTTAATTCTCGACGTGTAAAATTTAATCTTGCTTTTTCGAAATTAAAAATGGAAGAAGAACCCACTGTTTGTTCGTTTTGGATTGTTTTTCACTCCTTGTCTCAATATTTGCATTTAATTCTATTTGTTATTTAAATTTCCGCCAAGTTAATTCGAAGTTTTTATTTATCTATAGCATGTTTGAAAAATAGCAAGTTTAAATTTCACTACACAGAAAAAAATTGTTTGCGATATTTCCACCCAACGTTGTGTACCTAAAATTATACTGTTTCTAAACACAAATTGTGCATTTTTTAATCCAGTGGTTGTAGAAAAATGCAAATTTTATACCTGAAAATCGGCTTTACAATTTAAGCCCAAACCTTAGAATTCTCAAATTGTACATTTCTTAAACACAATTTATTTACTTTTTTACACATTTTAAAATTTGGAAATCTATTCTATTTTTGACATTTTATATTATATTCGAACTATCAATCAAATTGTACATTTTGCCGGAATTTTATAAGATATTCTAATTAATTATTTTGAACATAATATTTTAAAGGTTTTGACTATTTGTAATTTTAGATTAAAAGATTTATATTGAAAACCTAATATTTTATATATTATGTGGCTTATTGCTAGTAATACCAATATCTGTTTTTCGAATATGAATTATGAATATGAATTTAAACTATTTTCCTTTTTGACGTTTTATTCAAAATATATTTTCTTTTACAGATCAATATCAGTTTTGTACATTCAATTCCAGTGCCAAACCAAACAGTTTCAAGTGCTTATTCTAATAAATTTATTTCTTATTAAATAGCAGTGCCTAAATTTAAATTTGGAGAAATTAAAAAAATTAATTAAAACAAAAAATTTTAAAATAATTTTGAAAATTTTTAGAAATGCAAAAAAACAAACATAGTCGACCTGAATTATAAATTGAGAAGAAAATATGGTTGAGGTGATAAGCCAGTAAAATCTAACAAGTAGATACCTTTTCACAACACACCAACGCAAACATTCAAAAGCAGGACAACAACAACATTTTTTATTTGTCGATGTTGCTGAATGCTACCTAATTTTTGAATGTTTGCATTGGTGGTGTGTTGCAAAAAATATATCTATTGTTAGATTTTCCTGCCTATCACCTCAACTATATTTTCTTCTCAATTTATTCCATATTATTCTATACAATGAATTCAAAATTATTCACTAGTTATACCTATAATGCAATTTTATACATTATTTTTTAAAAATGATTCCATAATAATGATCAAAATAATTTGTTTAATTGCTAATTTAACATTATTTTTATAAATTTATTATTAAAACGTAATATTATATTGTGCAAGTTAAAAATATTTATTATTATTTTAGATG
This sequence comes from Lycocerus yunnanus, assembly GCA_036346125.1. Taxonomy (NCBI): domain Eukaryota; kingdom Metazoa; phylum Arthropoda; class Insecta; order Coleoptera; family Cantharidae; genus Lycocerus; species Lycocerus yunnanus. The sequence continues at coordinate 831,023 of JARFIX010000085.1, forward strand.
TTTTAAGATTAAATTTAATGATTTTTAGTTAAGTAAAATTTTAATTAAATTCATAAATTTGTAAATTTTTCAACTTAGGTATTTTAAAGTTTTTTTTAAATATTTTTGATTAACGTTATTTTGATTTTAAATAAATCTCATCAGAAAATCGGTTTAGAAAAAAAAATTTCAGCAAACAGATTAACATTAGTGCCATAAATCATAAGAGAGTAAGTCTAACCACTTCACCTCCGCAACCATTACTTAGTTATAGTTATTGTTCATATCCTTGCCCATTCACGCTGTGGTGTAGCCCTGCAAAAATTCTATCTTGGGTTGTAGATCTTTATTAAATTACTTCTACTGACTGACTGAATTTTTAGAGTAATTTGATTATTGCTTTACTATAAATAAGTCCTTTATTATAAAAGAAAAACTTTAATTTTTAATCGTATTTCAAAATAATACGTCAGGCGTTGAGGATACCTAGTTTTCAGTTGAAGTAATTTTATTGTAACCTATATCGAATTGAAGAACTATGATGGCATAATTGGTTATAACACAGAATATCTGTAAAAAAGAGAAATTGTTTTTAAATTTGACTCGTAATAGTTGTGTAACAGTAATAATTCTCTGAAGAATAATAATAATCTTGATGTAAGTAGTATGTAGTAAATATTTAAACACTATGTTTACTTACGTTAAACAAAAGCGACATCTTGATTTTAAAAAGTCCTCCAGCAGTCAGTTCTATTTTTTCGTGAAACAGCTGCAATGAAAGTAATAGAAACTAAAACAAAAATCATTGAAAGCATTTTAGAATTTCAAACAAATTTTTCTGTTACCTGTAAATTTAAATTTCCGTTATCAATGCTAATAGGTGTGTTTCGGCGATTTAGTGTATTTTTAATGTTTATGGCCTTAAATAAAATTAATAAATTACTGAAATGTTAAATATTTTTACACGAAATTAAAATTACTTCTTTAGATATACGCGAACAGCTAAACGTTACATTAGCAAGTGATATAACAAATAACACGTTTATAGTTAAATACACTGTGATCTGCGAAGTGTCCAAAACGCTGTCAGAAAGTGTTGAAGTTATTACATAAAAAAAATTATTCATTGTAATGATAGTTGAATGCAAGATAGCCAACACGATTTGATAAGAGAATGCATAATTTATATCTTGAACCACATTATACAATTTATAATACCATTTGCTCACTTGAGTAATTTTAAAATTTATCATCAAATGATATCTGCAAGAAACAATAAAAAATATCGAAATATAAAAATTTCAAAATGGACCAGTTTTATGTTATATTGAATACGTACGTATTGTTGGTTGGAATGATCGATGACTTTCTTATAATATTTGAGAGTATGGAATTTATCCATAGAAACCTTTGAGTTACAAGAAACACTATAGAGCAGTATTGTAAATTTATAATTACTGGGCCAAAAACAAAAGCACATACACAAATTTGAAAAATACCATCTAAGGTGAACTGATTAACAAAATAAATAAAAATACAGATAATCACCACTGTTAGAGAAACAAGGGTAAGCGCAGATATTACACCTAAATAGAGTCTATTCTTTTTATGTATTTTTAACTTCTATTATATTCAATTTCTCGATTTCGTTATCGAATATTGCAATATTTTGTATAATCTTTACGATCTAAAAAAATAAAGGTTGTGATAAACACCGTCAAGTTTTTTGAATATATGAGTACTGACCTTTTTTGAAAATATGAAATTAGTTAATATTCCACCACTGTAACTTAAAATAGCCGTAGCATAAGTTAAATAGTCGATCATCGTGTTTACGAAACTGTCGTAATGAGCATTTGGAACTGTGTAGGGATATGTTATTGTAATTTGATAAACTATTAAAATGCATCCCCATATTACACTAATTGCAGATATTTTATTATAATTTGCCTTTTCTAAATCAAACGGTGTGAATCCCATTAGTTTAGTTATATAAAACCCAGGCTTTAATACCGAAAAAACATTTTCGACGTCGAACATATTAATAATATTGGTTTCGCGAACTTAGGGAATCGTACAACTAAAAAAAACTATTTACATTACTATATATTATATTGGCACCTATTAAAAAATTTAAGGGAATATTCATGTCACTTCGTAAATTCATCGTAAATTTTGTACTAATATTTACACAAATTCAGTTTAGAAAATGTACGCAGATAAAAATCATCGCAATTACTAAACGAATTTCGTAGACGTTGTTTTGTACATTTACATAAATGTATGACACGTGTGATTTTGATTGAGTACGACATCTACGTATTTTACAAAGTGCCTTAAATACCCTTATTTAAAGTGAAAATTTTTAAAAAAGGGAACATCAAGACTTGTGAAAAAATGACCTTTTATTTAGGTTTTCATCTCTTTTTCGGTGGGACTGAGACAACTCGCCGCGACTGGGACAACTCGCCGCGACCGACTCGCCACGAAAGTTGATTAAATTTGAAGTTTGGTGTGCAAAATAATATCTGCAGTACTGCAGATTTGTACACAACAAAAGCGTATCTAATAAATAATAATATGTTTTGTTTTTTTCGCCTTTATAGGTCCGATATTGCTGCATATTTTCATTTTTGGGAATGTTGTCGATTGGCATTTTTGGTCCCACTAGCGGAGTAAAAAGTGCCATGCTGTGAGATATAAAGTTTTTATAAAGATAACATTGACACTCGATAAGATTTTGAAGAAGTTACACTTTTGAAAATGAAGCCCATTCATGTACTTTGGTATATTATAACATTCATTTTCCCACGATATCTTGAATTTTTTATAAAAAAAAAAACATTATAAAAATAACAAAATAACCTAATTGAATACACTTACTCAAATTGAAAATCTTTTCAATGCAGTTTTATATTCTAAAACTAAAAATTTTCAAACAAGTTACTTTCTAAGCATAAAAACTTTGAAGCGTTACTTTTTTTCTTAGGAAAGTCGTATAAACACTAAATGTACACTCTTTATTTCTCTATTCAATCAATTACTGGTTTTCCAGTTCTGTTGGAATATGACCACTTCCATTCTCAAAGTCCTCACAATCCGCTTTAGGAGGTGGATTACTCCTTTGTTTTACTCTACCCAACAGGAGTGTATGGAATTCGAACCTGCGATTAATTATTCATATTCAATTAAGTCTTCCAACACGCCACTCTGCTGGTTACTTCTCTACTATTAAGTTTCAATTTTCACACCAAATGTCTATAATCATAGTGACACTTTTGACCCGCAACACTTTTCTCCCCACGTGACCCTAATATAGTAATTATGTTTGTATATAATAATTTCTTGTTGTCGTGACGGCAAAGAACTTCTAATGTATAAACATTTTTTTGCTCCAAATCTAAAAGTAATTTTTCTATTATGACAAGAAAATAATATATCTGCTAATAGGTGTAGTTGTATAAGGGAACCTCTAACGCATTTATACATCCATAGGCATAATTGTTTAATTTAATTGTTCAAATTAAAAAGTTTAACAAATTATAATAATGTATTTTTGCTGGTGGGTTTGTATTTTTGGTATTCTTCCATTAGTGGTCACTGGCCTAGTAGTAGTAGTAGTAGCAATCGACTGCTGATGCCAAGGCACCCGGATCGAACCCAAGACAAGTCTACAAAGAAAAGTTTTTCTTCTGACTCTCTTTCTATCTCTGTTTTCTATCGGTGTTTTAAATATCTTTTTAAATATGGTACATCTTTTAACAATTTTTTTATAGGATTTAAAAGTAAAACCCAAGTAAGTAGGCAAAACAAATAATAATAACAATGACAAGGCAACGGTTGTTATATATAAAATAAATCGTGTCCTCTCTTTCTAATTTTTCGAAAGGCGTTAAAATTTAAATTTTAACTGAACAAATAATAAGAATAATAAATAAAAATAATTTAAATTGCATTTAAACAGCGAAATTAATAATAATTGTAGTATAAGTTTAAATGTAATAATTATATTTTAATATGAATAAGTAATTATGTGATATAATTTTCCTCGCAACAAACAGAAAAACTGCTTATATGGAGGTTGACAGCATGTCAAAATTTTGGAGTCTATTTAGACGAAACGCTTTCATGAAAGTCCACATACAGCGCTTGAGCTCTAGGTTCTGTCCCTGTGTGTTTTGGTATGCGAGTGTTATCCAGATTTTCTGCAGCGCAAACCATGAAGACCGTTTATTATGCCAACTTTTATTCCCTAATATGAAATTACTTTTTGGAGTGATTGTTCAATAGTAGATAATGTCTTCGTGGTTTAGAAGCGAGCAATAATTTGATGAGCGGAATACCTGGAGTGGGTTCATGCCGTGCAATTTTTAAACAAGAGAAGCTTCATACGATCCACGCGCTTCACATATACAAATGCATTATGTACTTGACAACAAATAATTTCCACCTACAGCATTTAAATATTGAAAAAATCTATCAAACCAAACTATCTAAGATATCCAACCCAGCGCATTGGTTAACCTCATTTGAAAAAAGAAATCATTACAATATTGAGGGGTATAAATAATTAAAATACGTAATAATTATAACATACATTTAATAATTATAACTAAAGTATTACATCATAACATAATATTAAAACGTGATTGACCAATACACTCGTATTTTACAATATAATAACTATTAAAAACCTTATGTTTCGTTGCTAGGTTTTTTATTCCAACATTAATTTTGAGTTAATTTTAAATTTTTATCCAATAACTCATAATAATAGGGCCTTTAAACCAATAAACTAACTTATAAGTCATTCAGTGAGCTAAAACGTTTTAGAGTGAGCTAAAAAGTTTTAACTCACTTCTATTGGTTGAAAATTAATCACTAGCATACTAATAAATATATATTAATTTAAATTTGACGAAATTGTCAAATATAAAAATTGTTATACATATTTGAATCGTTATTAAGAGGGATTGAATAAAATTTTGTACGACAGTCTTGTGTTAATTACATAAGTTACTGAAGTAATTACCCACTCGCCCTACGGGCTCGCGGGCTAACATTTTTTTCAGGTTTAATATTTATTTGCAATATACAGTCCTCACAATATGAAAAGCCCGGTGTAATTTTCAGGTAATATTTGCTTGTAATTCTTTTTATTTGAGGGGGTGGGGATTTTTTGTATAAGGTACATAATCTTCAAACACTTTAGTTGTTATTGAGTGTCTGCAAGTTTTATATTTTGAATTATTTATAGCATAATTGTGTGAAAATGCCAAAAAGCGGCAATTTGACCAAATTAGAAAAGGAAACAATTTTAACTTTACGAAATGAAAATAAAAGTTTTACGTATATTAGCAAAAAAGTAGGGTGCAATAGAGGTTCGGTAAGCCGTTTTTTACAAAAATTTGATAAAACCAGCGTTACAAAGCCACTTGCAAAAGGACGACCGCCACGGAAGACTACGCCAGCTCAGGGCCGCGTTCTTCGTCGATTGTTAACGAAAAATCGCTTAAAACCTGCCGACAGCTAAGAGATAAAGTAAAGGATTAAATTGGTGTAAATTCAAGGGTAAATACTATCGCAAATCGGTTAAATGAATTTGATTTAAGAGCTTATTCGCCTATTAAAAAACCAATTCGAACCAAAGCAATGACAAAAAATGACTGGAATTTGCAAAAAAATACGCCAATTGGACTGCAGAAGATTAGAGTTGTGTAATATTTTGCGTTGAGTCAAAATTTTTACTATGCGGTTTCGGTGGCAAGCAATATGTACGGCGCTATAAAAATGAAAAATTAAGTGAACGGTGTACAATTAAAATAATACGTGGCAGAATCGGTTTAATGGTCTGGGAATATTTTTCCCAACACGGATTAGGAAAATTACAAATTACAAAAGAAACCCTTATTGCCGACAGGTACATTAACATTTTGAAAAAAAATTTAGGACCATCTGTTTTACAATTATACGCAGATATTGAGGAATGGATTATTTAGCAAGACAAAGCACCTTGTCATACGGCTAAAAAAGTATGGCATATTTTTTTAAATAATTTTTTTTTTTGAAAATTCCGAATTATTTTATGTTTCTTATACATATTTAAAACAATTTATTGCAAAATATTTAACTATTAACTTGTTTATGTGTTACAGGTAAATGAATACTTTTACGTAACGATATTTTTACACTGGATTGCTGTGGAAACTCCCCTGATTTTAACCCTATAAAAAATTTATGGGTCATAATAAAAAGACATGTTGTTAATACAACACCAAAGAATGTGTTAGAGCTAGAGCAGTCTTTAAATTTTGCCTGGAACAATAATTTAACACCAGAATACCTGACGCGCTTAACGTCATCAATGCCTAATCGTTTACCAGATGTAATTAATACCTTTATTTGTGCACCTTTATTAATGGTGCATATAAATTTTTTTAATAATAAATTTTTTTAACATCAAATTATGCAAATTTATTGTAATCGCCATAATTCGAAAAACATGAATTTTGCTTCATGAATTCAATTTTAAAGTTTTTATAAATTTATTTCATAAATTTTGTTAATATTATACATTATTATTGTTAATATAATAATAAATATTTAAAGAATTCAATTTACACATAAAAAATTTAACACATTAGGAAATAAAAGACCGATTAATTTAAATTTCGCGACCGGGCTTTTCATATTGTGAGGACTGTAACACACTAGTACCATAAATATAGCTATTATCAAAAATCAAACAATATTCTATAGTGAAAATTAGAATACACAATTATGTAGTCGAATAAATTTTTTATATGCTATATCGAATTGAAGAACTATAATGAAATATGTGGTAACAACGGCGAAAAGCTGTAAATAAAAAAATTGTTTAAATTTAAATCTAAAACAAAGTTTCACATTATGTGATCATTTGAAAGACCGAATTAATTTCGTTGCTGGTATTCTGTGCGAAGATTCTCGACTTTTATTACTCATGTGCCCATTATTTTTAAATAATTTTTTAATTTTTAAAATTTTATGGTAATACTTGCGTTATTTATACGTCGATAAATTTGTCAATAAACAACAACTGATCTTCAAAAATCAACGTCATAATGTCAATCAATACATTGCTACTTAGAGTTACACAAATCGATAATTAGATAATGGGGGATATGAAAATTACTCACATTAAACAAGAGTGACTCGTCGATTTTAAAAGATCCCCCTACGGTCAGTTCTATTTTTTCATGAAAAAGTTGCATTGAAAGTGAAAGAATCTAAAATAAAATCAGAAAATCAACCAAGTATTATTGTACATAAACATAATATATTTTTTAAATTATAAACAAAGTTTTTGTACCAAATAACTTACTTGTAAATTTAATTGTTCGTTATTTATAGGGACGTGAAAAATTGCGTGTTTAAGAGTGTTTCTAATATTTAATTCCTAGAATAAAACTTAAATATTATTTCATTGTTAAATATTTCTAAGTGAAATCACAATTACTTCTTTAGATACACGTGAACAGTTAAAAGCTACTGCAGAAAATGCTAAAAGATAGAATGTAGTTGCAGTTAAATATATTGTAATCTCTGGAGTTGGCAAATTAGTATTAGAAATTGCTGCAGTGCTTATATAAAACATAGGATGCATTAAAACGATTATCGATTGAAAGATGACCGAAACAATTTGAAAAGAGAATGCTAAATTTATATCTCTAGTCACGATATATAATTTAAAATGCCAGATACTTATATGATTTAGTGTAATTATTTCCATTGATTTCCATTGATTTCTGAAAAAAGCAATAGTTGCGAAATTAATAACTTTTCACATAGTGAGGATAAATGGTGTAATATTAATAAATTTTTGCAAAGAAATCCGTTGAATTAAACAACAATGCATTAAATTAACTTAATATAAATTCATTAACTTGCAAAATGTCCTTTTATTCTTTACTTTGTAACAATAATTGCAGAAATTTTAATTTTGCCACACTAGCCGCTTGATTGACCGTAGCTGTTATTAACGGCCAGCTAACTCATATACATTTAAGTATTTAGCCGGTATGCGAGGGGTGGTTCGTAACTAAAATGCATTGCTCAGTATGAGGAAAATGATGTTAATAGGGCGCCAGCTAAGGTAAATAAAACTTATAAGAAGGAAGAATTGTTTAATTTAACAAAAGCAAAGATAGTAAACAGTTGGTGTGACATTTATTTTCAATTCCTTATCAGAACAAACACATAATGAAAAATAAAAAAAGCAAGTAACATTAGCAAGTAGCTGAAGGCTACAGGCTAAAATAATAAAAAACAAAGGGTTAAGTAAGTAAGTTTACCTGAGGGGTAATGCAGTGCTGATATAAAACATAAGATGAATAATAACGATTAGTGATTGCAAAGACCATAACGATTTGAAAAGAGAATGCAAAATTTATATCTGTAACCACAATATATAATTTATAATGCCAAATACTTATATGATTAAATGTAATATTCGGGTTCCAATGATTTCTGAAAAAAATCAATAATTACAAAGTGAATAAATCAACAAGTTTGAAAGATGGTTTTTCTATGCAATCTTAATCTGCATGCTTATAAAACTTAATCAATACGTACACACTATTTACTGGAATTAATGACCATCTTGACACGATATTAGAGAGCATTGAATTTATCCATTGAAGCCTTTGTCTTGCAAGATACACTATAGAGCAATATTGTAAACTAATATACATAGATTGAGCCTGATTATATACAAAAGTCAAAATTTGAATAATACCATTTAAATTGTATTGTTGAACAAAATAAATAAAGGCTAAGAAACTTAATACTATTGTAACCAGAAGAGTGATTGCAGATATGGAAGTTAAATATATTATGCTTTTTTTTATATATTAGACTATGTCAAAGTTTGCACAATACCATCTAAACTAAATTCATGAATATAATAATCAAAGGTTATGAGACCTAGTGTCATTGTAACCAGAAAGATGATTGCAGATATCAAAGTTAAATACTTATATTCTGCTCCTTTTATATATATTTTTTTACTACAATTACATTAAATTTTATGATTTCGTTATCTAATAATGCAATATTTTGTGTAGCTTTTATAATCTGAAACATTACAACATAAAAACACAACACAGATTTTTGAATTAGCACTTAGCATAAAATTTGTTATTATTCCCCCACTGAAGCATAAAGCAGCCGAACCGTATGTTAAAACGTTCATTATAAATCATTAATTAAATTTACATAACCAGGATCTAGAAATGTATATGAAAATGTTGAAATGTGAAAAATGACTAACATGGATCCCCACATTACACTAACAATAGATAATTTATTAAAGGTTTTTACCTGTAACGTAAAGGGAATAAATTCTAAAAGTTTGAGTATATAAAATCCTGGTTTTAGTACCGAAAAAACATTTTTAGCATTGAACATATTGGTGTCAGAAAGTATAAAAATGAATTATGTTTAAGTATACTTGATGACATTAAAACAATATTATTTATAGATATAAATTTTTTATCACTACTTACTTTTGTAATTTACTTAACTACATATCGAGCATACTGATTTGTTTTCTAATTTTGTCTCTTTTTTAGATAATATGTAATTTCAAATTTGTTAAATTATTCATTTTCAATAGTCATACACGCAAACTCCCTACTATGGATTTCAAAGTATAATTAAGTAATAATCAATTACATTAAACTAATAAATAAACTATTTTAATAAAATTTGAAAATAAATTTAAATATCAACTATAAATAAATGAAAATAAAGTTAATTTTAATTAAATTGAAATTTGGTCTTCAGTTGAACGATGTGTCTTATATAAATCTAGACGAATTCGCATAAAATCTTTACAATTCGTATCCAACACAGTAGCATGACACACTAGCTGAAACCAAGCCTCCTGCATAGGATACAACTCACAGGTAGCAGTCGATCATGGACATACATGAACCTTATCGTGTGACCGGTTTCGGCATTATCCGAAGTATTTGCCATTCGTGCCGGCATAGAGCGTGATGCGTCGATTCCCATTCTTCAGATTATGGTGTTGCATGCATAACGGTGACATCAAGTCTTGGCATGTTACTGCAGAACCAGTGCATGTCTGAAGACACACGAAGTTTTGCAAGAACAGCGGAAAAACCTTTTTCCATCCCAGTTCCAACGGCAGCATTTTTTACTGCTGTTATCGGACAAATTTCCTCATCTGGCACTTGTTCTCGAGTTAAGAAAACTTCGGAGGATATTATATCGAATTCGGATTTATAAAAAGTATTGATTACTTACATAATATAACACGTGTTCTAAAGATTTTGCAATCTTACCTGCAATATAGCTTATTCAAATTACCATCTTTCGTTCGTCTTTTTCAAGAATATTTTTAAATAATATAGGTGGTAATGCGGTTGTTGTCAGCCCTACTCTTGGTTCAATTTCAAACATAGCATTGTAGGGAAATTGTTTGATTTCTAAATCAAGAACTCTTTTCTTCATAAATTGTACAAAATGAACATCATTTGACTAATTAGTGGTGTTCATCCATGAAGCCCACATGTTTTTGATGTCCTGATTAGATCTTTCGATAGAACCCTGACTTTGGGTATGACATAGCTTTTCATGAACATTTTTTAATCCCAAATGTCAAAAAAATATTAGTTGGTTAGAAGGCAACCTCTTCAACTCTCTTCCGCTTGCAATAACAAAAATTTTGTGATGTGGTTTTAGTGAACTATAATAAACTTGAATTTTTAATCAGCTTGAGATTGCAGATCTACTTGGCAGCGACTGTTTATTTCCTAATGAAGAATTGCTTTAAATACAAAACCTTTTGTCTTCTTACTTCAAATCAATATCAATTGTGTCAATTGGAAAATCAATTATATAACCGTATATTTTGTATTCTTGTAAACCAAGAATATAGACCCCTGATGCACTTAATGTAAAAAACTCATTTTATTCAAAATTGTTACTTATGCCCGATTTCTTCATCTATAGTTATTTTCGAGTTAGCAAATTTCAGGTTAAACTGACAAAGTATCCAATTAGATGGCAACAAAACAAATAAATCAATCATCTAATTGGTTATTTTGTCAATTTAACCTGAAGTTTGCTAACTTGAAGATAACTACGAGTGAAATTAGTGTAAATTAATGAAATTAGTGAAATTAGAGCATTAGTGAGTTTTACCTCTAAACCGACGATTTATTTTCGTATTTCT